>OU015502.1:40386964-40389464 GCA_907164885.2 Dolomedes plantarius | reverse complement strand
TTTCCGAAATTGCAACCTAAAAGTAAAATAAGATAATTTATATTAGCCCTGCAGATCATGATACAAGCATGTGAAGTAGCTGAACTCAATAACATCCCCTTTTATGAGTGTTAGAAGTTAGGAGATTCCGAATGTCAGTATAGTGTCAAAATTCTTGAAGAGCCCTCGAACCACTCTGTATTTATGGGGTCTGAAACGTCAAAAACCACACTTTGCAAGAACTTTATGGCCACTTATCCTGCACCCAGGTCAATAGGTCGCGCTTCTAACAAGAGCGGGATCTAGCAGTAAAGTCCCCGGGCAAAAACTTAAGTGGACACGTGAACTCCACGAATCTAAAGTCGCCCAATTAAAATATTAAGTAGTTTAGGCCCTCTGGCGTCAATATCGCAAAGCACTTATTTACTATTTGCGTGAACAGAAGATTTCTGTCACTTGGTGTCTAACTTTCATTGCTGTCGGACCTGCTGTCCGATATGATGTAAAATCGGTGTTCTGAATGCGCCCCGGCGGGAACCGGTGGCGTTGCTAGTGTGTGTGTTCAGTTGTCAAGATACCTGTGTTTTGCTGAATAATATTTGTTTACATTAGAATCCGGAATAAATTAATATGCGTCGCATCTCTGTTCTGTGTGTCCCTTCAATGCCTCGCATCTATGTGGGTTTCTTCCCCGATGTGTCAACAGCTCTCGTGAAATGGTCTTCATCTCCTGACCCTCAGGCTACGTCTACATGTTTGTGTTTCATCTCCTCTACATAGTTTAAGTTAAAGTTTATCGTGCGCGTATGCTATCCCCTCCACGGCGTGAGGTACGGGGCATCACATTATATATATATATATATATATATATATATATATATATATATATATATATATATATATATATATATATATATATATATATATATATATATATATATATATATATATATATATATATATATATATATATATATATATATATAAAGATGGGCTGCATAATCAAAATGACTTGCGCAGACTAAAATAATGATGGAAAAAAAATAAAATTTATTTAAGTTTTGTCCAGTCATAATATCTTTCATTTGAATAAAACGTTTCTTGTAAAAGTTTTCCCCAAATCCTTACCGTAACTCCTCTCTCCCTCAAAGAAAGTTTTCAGCCAGGAATCAAAAGAAATACTTACACCGGAAAATAAACAAAAAATTAAAAACCTAAGATATATATATATATATATATATATATATATATATATATATATAATGTCGGACCAGGTATGTCTCCTATTTTATCCTATAAAAGAAAATCGGAAAAACGTCCTCGGTCTGTGCGCATTTGAATGCATTTCAATTTCCCCCAACAGATTTCCTATTCCAGAAGCTCGAAGCGGCCGTTGGAGCGTCTGATGTTGCCATTTTCCGGAGAATAAAATAAAAAAAAAACACGAAAGGAAAGATGAAGAGGGGGAAGAGATGAAAAGGGGGAAGGGGATGTACATCGACATCGTCATTTTTCCCCTCACAGGCACGCACGCGGACGATTTCGCTTCAGAAGAGGAATTTCTTTTACATATACTTCCCCGTTCGAGTAGCACATATACATCCCATCAGAAAATGATCATTCGAATGAAAAAAAAAAGACAAAAAAAAAAATACTATTCGTCGGCTAGAATAACCTCCGGAATGATTTGATTATTTGTATTGCATTGTCCGTCGGAACTTGTGGGGAAAATTTCCATGGCAAAATTGGCAAGAGAAGAGTGTTCTAGTAATGTTTCGTATTTCGTTGTGGCAGGATTAAATCTGGCCTGCATGTATACATTTTTTACACTGTTTTGTCAGATAAAAATGCTTGTCCGTTCGACTCGAGATGGTCATATATATTGCATAATCTATTTAAATAATGACATTATATATATATATATATATATACACATACATACATACATACATACATACATACACACACACACACACACACACACACATATATATATATATATATATATATATAACGCCCCACCATTATTACTGGTCGCGTATTCTAAATTATCCTCTCAATAAGACACAGCCCCTATTCCAAATTGCGATTTAGATGTAAATTAATTGACCCACTAGTTTGTCCCTTAATGCACGCGCTGATAGTCATGCTATTATGATTCACTGAACCACGCGTCTTTGCATCGCAAGTTCGGAATCACGGAAGTATTCGTCATAGATGAGTTATGGCTCACATGGCCTAGTCGGGTGTTAAATTCTAACCAGTTACCTAATTCTAAACGTCTAGCGCCCCTATAGTACAAAAAGGTAGAGATTTTCGCATTCCTCCTTGCCTTGATCTCCTGTTTCTTCTTTCTTCGCTCTATCGTCCTTCGCGCGGCTCTTCTTTTCTAAACCTCAACCTATATGAGTGGCTGTCCGATTCCGTCATTGTTAAACCTTCTGTGTACCTTCTTCGATGTCTACAAACATACCTTATAGTGCTACCTTAGAGCGATGTGTTGAAATAATGTCTTCGTTAT
>OU015502.1:40346964-40384464 GCA_907164885.2 Dolomedes plantarius | reverse complement strand
GCGAGTTAATAAAAACATGGTAAAACTACGTAAATTCAACACGGTAATTTCAATATTTTGGGAACTTAATTTAAAAACAAAATCCCATAATTTGTAATTTATCAAAGAAAAATCAAGAATACATCAACAATTTCATCAAATTCCTTTCAAGTAAGCCCACGCCTGATATTATTCATTTACCAGCCGATAGAATTATTTTCGTCCCTCCCTTCTCTGCTATTTCCTTAATTTATTTTTGTAAACCTTAATTAAATGCTCATTTTGAACAGAGTTTCTCTCTTAGGAGAGTAAAATTGCTTTCTAAGAGCATATTTCTAGTGAAAATAATTACGATAAATAAAACACGTTTCAGAGGGAAATTTTCAAAGTCCCACAGAGTAAACTGATAAATTACCTCCTGTTCTTTTTCTGAAGAATTTTCCCCTTCAGCCGACTTTTTAATCAGTTGTACGAAGTCAATTTATTTATACAAATTGCCTTTAGTTTTAAGGTAATACACCCATCTGCAAGGAAGAACTAATTACTGGAAAAAAGGAAGTATTCTCTAGTAAAAATAAAATTAGGATTTATAAATTTTTCGCTTCTCTTCTCAAGAAACGCCCTTAAATTTGGAAAAAGTAAACTTATACATTCTTTTGAAAAGTTTCTTTTAATATCCGGGATGAATTACTTTCAGAACTGTTGCCACAAGAGGAATTTAAAATATCCTTCGCATTTAAATATCCGGAATGAATTAATTTCAGAATTGTTGCCACTAGAGGAATTTAAAATAAATTTGAAAAATCTATTCGTAAGTCATATTAAATAGAAAGATTTTTATCGTTTTCAGAAAACGTGAAACACCATCTGAATAATTATATGAATATCTTAAAAAAATTATATCGATAAATGATGTACACATAATAATTTAAGTTAAACGAATAATGAAATGTTTATAATCAAAGCTGAAAATTAATGTAAATTTGAATTTCATTATAAGCATTATTTGATAAAATGAATCATTGTTAATTAAATGTGTTTTAGTTTTCTACGAAATTAATCGCAGACGGCATTGTATTCTTTCAACCGAAGTCTAACCAAACGATTTTTAATTACTATTATTAATATTATAAAAAGAGTTAATTTTCGATGCGAAATATGTGAAAAAGAATACATAGTATAAAATATTAAACGCAATAGAAAATATTCGTTAAGCGATGATTATAGTTCTCTGTTTTGATATGAATGGGTAAAAGGCAAAGTGGCGTACGTCAAATTTTGGCAAAATTGAATTCATCTATAGCAGTGGTCCTTAACCGGGGGTGCGACAGAACATTTCTAGGGGTGTGAGAGAAGGATCTAAATTTTTAACGAAAATTACCAATTGGGTGAATCATTTGATGGCTACTTTTCGACGCGAAATATAAGCAAAATTAATAGATGGATTTTCGTTTGACCTAAATTCAATGAACGACAACGTTTTATTAAAAGACTATCTTATCGCAATACCAGCTAATGCACGTACTGAAATGGAATTTGAAATACTGGACTTGGAACAGTTCTGGTGTACGCAGTTAGAACTTTATCAAAAACTGGTAAAAGCAAGCAGCATTAGAGACACTTTGACCATTTGCCACCACTTACTTCTGTGAAATGAGTTCGTCACTTTTACGCATCAAAACAAAAGCCAGAAATCGCTTAAATGCATCTCATGACTTACGCGTGGCTCTTCCAAAAAAAGAACCTCGTTTGAAAAGAATAATTAAAATCAAACAACAACATCGCAGCCATTAAAAATGTAGATATTGTTTAATATGCAACTAGGTGAATACCCGTACTTCGCTACAAATGCATTTAAATTAAATACAACGATCAATGTATGCAATTGGTCGAAAAAAAACGAAAAAAAATATTTATAAAAAAAAATCATAACGGATATTTTTATAGACAAAATAATGTAGAAGAAAATATTCCAATTGAATCTAATAGAACATATTATAGAATATAGTAGAGCTCGAGGAACATATCTTTTACTGTATTTTAATAATTTTTTGGATAATGTCCAATCGTCTGCCGCATCAGCAAGAAAAATGGTTTTTTTTTTTATCTATTTCGTTGTTATGCACGTGACGATAAATTAATTTAAAGTGCCAGAAAAAGAAATCACGGGATCAGCATTTAATAAATTAAATTCTATAAATGAATCTTTGAAAATTCACAAAAATCAGAAATTGGAGGTAAATATTCGAAAAAATTTCATTTTAAAGGAATTTTTATGATCTTTCTCGTGATATAAATTTTATAACTCTCGGATTATCATTTTAAATGCAAACTTGAAAAAAGTTACTAAAACAGCTTAAAAATTTAATTTTAAAAAAATCTAAGAAGAATTTTTCAAAATCTTTCTTAGTGCACCCCTATACTATAAGAGGAATCGCCATGCAAAATTTCAGCCCTTTAGGTCTAGCGGTTTGGTCCGTGCGTTGTATATCAATGAGTCAGTCAGTCTGTTACGGAACTGTTTATATATATATATATATATATATATATATATATATATATATATATATATATATATATATATATATATATATATATATATATATATATATATATATATATATATATATAATATAGTATGTATTGTAAATGTATTAATTTTTTAAGGAGGAAATTGTCTTGCAATAAATGTCTTTTCCTCAATAAAAAATAGAAACTTTTTTCAAGGGGTTGCGAGAGCTTATTTTCAGATTCAAGGGGGTGTTGACTATTAAAAAGGTTAAGAATCACTGATCTATAGGGTCAATAAAAGGCAAGAATTATAATATATGTTTAAAATGTGTGTGCATGTTTAAAATATATGATATTAAATCTTAGGTTTTTTCTTAGTTGTCTAGATGGCTTGTCAACTATTCATCCATATATTTGGCCAACTCTCCGCCTTGCCCGGAGAGAATAGTGGTTAGTTAGTACGTCGGAATTCGGCAATGAGGGTGATCGCTTGAAATCCTGAGGAGCACTACTGAATGCTTTTGGGTTAAGGCCGGGTATGGGTACAAGTCGGAAAGTCCCTCAGCGCGGATGATGCCCGTAGTGAAAAAATTAAAACTGTCTTCCGAAAGTAACGAATGAAAATTAATAAAATTTAAATAAAATATGCGCATGGCATTTAAAGATCTTTTTTCGAAGTCAGAAAATGGGATTTGGAAAAAAATTCTAAAAAAAAAAGTAACTGGCGCCGCCGCCGCCGCCGCTGTCAAAAGCTTGTCACGCTATCTCCTCCGAAACCGCTGGGTGTATGGGGTCGAGACCGATACCAATAGATGCAGAAAAATGCGGGGAAGAAAGTAAGACACGTCTCATCTTCGTCGGACTTTAAGTTTTTTTTTAAATTTTATGTTTTGTGGGAAAATATTGACTTTTTCATGTTCAGATTACGATAACTCGCCAAAAATGAATCGTAGAATTTTGATCTTTTTACAATCTAAGACTACAGACATTTCTTCTTCAAACAAGACCTCATTCGTTTAAAAATACTTTAAAACAGACTAAAATTTTCATCAAAATATTAAACCCACTTTTTCGTGAAATATCGTCACATATGTGGATGTAATATCGATGCTCCTCGAGTTTTTATCTTACAAAGAAAATATTTCATCATCTGGAAGACGAAAGCTTTCTCATTCATATAAACCTCATTTCAAGTCTCTATCTTAAAATTTCGATTTTTAATTGAATTTTAAAGCTGAAACAGTGATTCAACAGTAATTCCCCTTCGCATAAGGGTGACTGACAACAGTAAATGTCTGTTACATTGCCCGAGAATCACCCCTATGTATCTCGCTATTAGCCATAACAGAGGAGCGAGCGTAGCGAGCCTAGGGGCAAAGCCCCTAGTGGAAAAAAAATACTCATACGCTGATCAAAAATCAACGAGAAGAAAATTCCCCATAGCTTAACATGAGATTGGAAATCTGCGATTCCAACTGATGTACAGCCTCAACCGCGATTAAAAAAAAGAAAAACACAAGAAAAAGATCAGTTTATCCAACAAATACACAAGAATCTCAAAATTGAAAAGCAAACGATCAAACACATTAGTAGAATAAAATTTCCTCGCCGCAATTAAAGAAGAAAAATTATACACGAGTATTTTATTACCGGGGAGAAAATTTAACTCGCACACTCTCTCCTGATAATGAGAAAAATGCCAAGCAGTTAATGAAACAGTTAAATATTTAACCGGAGAAACGTTAAATTTATCAAAGAAGTTAAATATTTATTTAAACGAAGTGGTTAAACAACTAGTGGCAAGAACTAATTATATTTGTTTAAAGGTATTAAAAATATTTATTTTAAGAAATCTGGTAGAAAGCGTTAGAAGTTAGAGTTAATTACCGAGTACTGTAAAATAATAAAATGAGTTAAAAGTACTTCAGAGCTAATCCATAATGATTAAGGTCGCTTCTCACGCCATTTTAAAATACTTAACTATTAAACGGCGGATCGTACACTTCATAAAATGTATTATAAAGAAATTCCAATTATAGTCCCCTCCCTCATGTGACATGCACTTTGTCTTTTGACAGCCCCCCCCCCCCCATTCCACACCGCGACAGTGTTGGTTGTTCAATCTAGCAGTCTTTTGACATTAACCCATTCTACACCGCGACAGTGGGTTGCTTGCAGTTGAAGCACTATGTAGGTATACCAACGTAAACTCCAGGTACCACTTCAATTTAGACCGAGAAGACCCAGGGTCGAAATCTGGGGTCTCGCACCCTTATTTCAACCCCCTACAAACCACACGGAGGAACTTATCGGCTTACAGATTTAACGTTCTCATACTCGGCGCAGACAGAAGAGCATTCAATGGCGTTTGTCAGACTCGAACCAAGCACCATAAGTACTAAATTAAGGCGCACTAATCTGTAGGGGGCCCCGGACACTAGTGGGTATACAGTACAGCGTCGATGATACGGACGTCAATAATCCGGATTGCTTAGCGTTCATGTTTTCTTTTAACAATTTTCATGAATGTTTAATTTAAATTATAGTACTGTAGGCATATTTTTAGGTTGTTCCCTCTATAGATTTTTCTTATGTGTTTGAACTTTCAATATTATAGTTATTGTAAACTATACTGACATTTTTATATTGAATTTACTGAACTGTATGTATCAGGTTCATTGTTCGTTTCAAAAATTCGGATAAGTCGATCACCCGGAAAGGGTCAAACCCCATTTAGTTCGGATGACCGACGCTCTGCTGTAGTTCTCTTCTATGGTAAACCAAGTGCAATTTTAGTTTAATAAAAAAATACAGTGTGTAGTCGGTTACAGTTTCCATTTTTCGATCATAAGCACGACGTAGTTGAAGTTTTGAAAGCAGTTCTTTGGTCTTGACGACTTTATCTCCTATTGCCAGGTAGTTTTCTATCAAGTTAAAAGTGCTCAGTAGTTTCAATTTAAAGTTTAAGAAAAAAATTTTAAAAATAAATAAATAAGTTAAAATTTAAGTGAGAATGGAGAAAAATAAAATTAATAAATTAAACTAGTAGAAAATTAAAGTTAATAATTTTTTCTAATTAAGAAAAATTAAAATTAATAATATAAAAAAGAAAAAATAAATAAATTTAACAATTTATTAAACTTAATTTTTCAATCATAAATGCAAATAAATGAAATTAATAAAGGAAACAATATAACAAATTTTATGGTGGCAAAAATCATCATTTTAGCAGTCTTCAAAACCGTTTAATAAATTGTTGCAGGGGCAAATTTTTATGGCTTAAAATTATATTACACACTAGAACATACAAATTAGAAAAAGCATTGTTAACGTTTCAATTACGACAGAATAACGTATCTACGCATCCGAGATATCGCCAACAGCACGCACAAATCTAACAATAGGACAATAAATTCATATATCGTTTGCTTTTCCAGCATCAATTTCTTTTGTTTGCAGCGGAAACGAACGATTCTGAAATATTCTCTTCGTTCGTTTTCGTGCTTTTTTGTCCTTTTACGAAACCTTTAAGGGTCATTTTAAATTGCTTACCATCTATGGGAATCAAAAAAATGTCGGCTGCTTTTATCTCAAATCCAGGAAAACATGAGTACTTACAGTTTTTATTTTCCCGAGTCGTGCAACTATGAAATGCTTTGTTAAGGATTGCTTTCACGACTAAACTGATTTTACACAAAATTATTCCATTCTCGGCGATAAATTTGTCTTTCATAACCACTCACTTCAAAGCGGCGATTCAGTTGAAATCGTCAATGTTTAATGCCATGATCAGCTATGGGGAATTTCTTTCTAAATATTTTTCTGATCACTAATTAGAAAATCCATATTTTCTTTAGGGAGAGAAGGGGATTTTGGATATGAATAAATATTTTTAAATTCAATACCCTTATTTTTTTCTACACTCTTCTTAATATAATGAAACGTTTTGATTAAAATTAATTTCGCAGTGATAAAGATAAAAAATTAAATGCTCTGCGAAAAAAAAAAATCAAAACCAAACAATGTTAAATTTTAAAAACTACGCGTTAAAAAAAAGCTTTTATAAGTTCAAAAGATTCTATTTTGAAGTTCCAATTTCCGCCAACACGGGAAGAAAATACAAATGGATATATACAGTCGAACCCCGTTATAGCGAACCCGGTATATAACGGACTCAAGGATATAACGAACAAAATTTTTGGTCCCGCCGTTTTCCTACTTTACGTAATTTAATTAGTATTGTGTCAGTTTAATGTAATCGATTTTAGTCGATTTAATTTATTAATGATCATTTTTAATAGATTTTATCATTTTTAAATACATCATTATTGAATACAGATTGCAACTAATGAATTATACATTTTGTGATGTCTAGCATTTTTCTTAACGGTTCGGATATAGAGAACCACCGGATAAAGCGAAAAAAAACCTTTGGTCCCTTGAAGTCGTTATAACGGGGTTCGACTGTATACCTCGTTAAAACTCTGCTATTAAGGCTCCTGGATGGTATCCATATTGGATACACTCGGCTGAATGTTAACCTACGGAGAAAATTTTTCCAATTATTCTCGACTGGGATTTAATTACCATTATTATTATTATCATATTTTAAAAATTTTATTTTTTAAACTTTACTTTCTTTAAGTATACTCTGTCACACAGAAAGAAATTTTTCATTCTGCTATCTTATTCATTTTCGAAATTTCGTTCACCAGAGGAAACGATGTGCTTTTAAAATGCAGTGTACCAGATTTTTTACGCCAAATCATTCAACTAAAAATATTAATCATATTTAAAAATTTTATTTGCGTTTCTTTTAAAAAATAGTAAAATTAATATTAATATATATATATATATATATACAGTGGCTTCCAAAAGTGTTCGTACACTTACGATTTTCAATGAAATAGGGGTCTATCCATTGATTAAAATGAATATTTCAGAATGGGTATTTAATAATAAGACCTATAACCTATTCTTAACAAAACTACATGAAATATTTTGAAAACATAGTAAAACTTTATTTTTAAGAAACCAATAATCCAAAAGTAACAAAAACTTTATCTCACAAAAGTCATCGTACACTTTTAAAAAATCTCTACATATTAGTAAATATTCTAGTTTTTCGTTAAATTAATATTTAGTAGGATATCCTTTAGCATCTACAACAGCTTTTAAACGTCTGGGAATAGATTGTTTTAGTTCTTTTGTAATTTTTGCATCAATGTTCATCCATTTTTCCATCATAATTGTTTTTAGTTCGCTTTTCGTGTGAATTTCGTGTTTTCGTACTCGAACCTCCAGTTCTCTCCAAATATGTTCTATTGGGTATAAATCTGGCGATTGAGGTGGTGTTTTCAAAACTTGTGGGCAATTATAGAGACACCAGATGCGAACGTTGAGAGCAGTGTGCTTAGGACCGTTATCTTGATAAAAAACAAAGTTGTTTCCCATACCCAAATTTTGAGCTGATAATTTTAAATTGTCTCTTAAAATATTTATAAAAACAGCATGATTCATTATGCCATCAATAAATACAAAATTTCCTAGTCCTGATGCTGACATGCACCCCCACACAAGGATACCTCCACCGGCATGCTTCACTGTTCCTACTAAGTTCTTGGGATTAAGTTCCTCATTTTTTTTCTTCTCCATACAATTATACGCCAACAGCACCAAAAATGTTCATCGGCAAATAAGACATTATTCCAATAGGTTTGGGGCTTATTTATGATTGATAGTGCGAAGGGAAGCCTAAACTTTCTGTTCTTCTCACTCACAAAATATTTTCTATGGGCAGAACGCCCATGTAATCCAGCTGTTCTGAGAACTCATCAAAAAATTTCAGGTGAAATTGAAGTAGAAAATGTTTTGTTGAATTCTGCAGAAACTTTTACAGCACTCAAACGTGAATTTTTCACAAATTTTCTAATTATAATTCTCTGATCACGTTTTGTTAACTTTGCTGGACGGCCTTTTCTTACCTTGTTTTCGGTCCAATTTTCTTCTTTAAAGCGTTTTTTCTCATACTGCACAGTAAAATGGGATAAATTAAGTAATTTAGCAATATTCCGAACTGATTTACCACTACTATGATGAAAAACAATAAATTTTCGAATGCTGTTTATCGTTTCTTTACGACTACGAGCCATTTTTAAATAATAAATAGAATATTATGGAGTAGGCAAGCAAAAATTAACGCTAAACGATATTTTAAATGCCACCACAATTCAAAAATAAAAATAAAGCGCCAGACGATAATTTTAATTATAAATTTATCCGAAAATATTTCAGTGTACGATGACTTTTGGGAGCCACTATATATATATATATATATAATAATAGTGAAACTTCTCTAGGCTGCAACAACTCTATACGGCCTTACTTTGTTCAGAATCAATTCGAGACTCTATAGAGCCAATGACTTGGAAGAAACCTCTTTTCGACGGCCACCCCTCAGAACGGCCATTTTTTATTCGGACCTATGACTGGTCGCTATAGAATAGTTTCAATATCACACACACACACACACACATTATATATATATATATATATATATATATATATATATATATATATATATATATATATAAAATGTAGTGTAATGTTTGAAAACGAGTGCTAGATAAAGTGAAAATGTTGTACCCCGTGATTCTCCCCCCTCTACCAATCAGAGGATTGGCTGCGGGGGCGTTGAACCCAAGAGGGTGATGCGGATCGACGAGAGTCAGTAAGAATAGTAACAGAAGGGTCGCTTCTCTGGTAGGGATCGGAGGTCTGGCGAGATATGCAGGCTCGTCTCACCTCTGCTCGTTAGTTATTCGTTAATTAGATTACAATAGAGTTAGAGGAGTGCGTCTCTTGTAGAGATCCGAAGTCTGGCGAGATATAGCAGGCTCGTCTCACCTCTGGTGTAGTTAAATATTCTGAGATTAGAATAGGGACAGAGAGCGTCTCTGAGAGTGTTAGGAGGCCTGGCTAGATAGAGCATGCTCGTCTCGCCTCCAGTGAAATAATTAGTTCTGTAAGCAGAACAGAGTTGTTTGTAATTTTTATGTTATGTGTGAAACTGTTTAAATCTGTAAATAAATTTATGTTCGTGTAGTTAAGAGAGACTAGTTTTGCACTACCTCATTTGTCTCTATGCCATATAGTAAAAGAACCTAAGTGAACTGTTGAAAGAAAGAGGGTCCACGACATATATATATATATATCTGTGGCTTGGTAAAAGAAGTGCTTAAGTCAGTTTTCTCCAAGATGACTTTGTTTATGTCTCTGTAAAAAAATATTACTTTCAATGTAAGAAGTACCCAAGCCTGTCCGATGCTTTAAAAGTGTTTTCTAAACTATTGAACAGACTTGGGTACTTCTTACATTGAAAATAATATTCTTTTAAAGATACATACGCAAACAAAGTCATCTTACACAAAACTGACTTAGGCACTTCTTGTACCAAGCCACATTACATTATATATATATATATATATATATATATATATAATGTAATGTGTATATATATATATATATATATATATATATATAGAAAATTGATTTGTGAGAAATGGAGTCTTCGACCTGAACGAATTTTATTCCGTTGAGCTTAAGCGTCTAATAGGAAAGCTTTGGGTGCGCGTGACGTCACCTTTTCGGAGAGCATTTGAAGCTCACACACAGACCCTCCGCGTGACATGGACGAGAAAAGTCGTACCTCCTTCCCCGCTTCGCGTTTTTATCGAATTCGCTAAACGAATTGGGATATTTCGGAGTCCCCATCTCACAGGTGAACCATGTTCTGTAGTGAAACCTTAATTTACCTTCCTCGTAAATTTGTAAATTGTAAATAGAGTGATGTCTTTTCTTTATGTGTTTAATACTAAATAAAATGTTAGTTTAGATATTAATCTTTTTATTCTTTTCGTATAATTCTTTCTGTAAAGTTACTTACCCCTAGACGCCGTCCTACATATATATATATATATATATATATATATATATATATATATATATATATATATATATATATATATATATATGATTTCTTCCCGCATTACAGTGTAAAATTAAAAAAAAAAATTAATCCGAGTCAACAATCCATATAAAACTTTCTCCGTTGGTTAACACTGCATCATGTAAATTCAATACAGCAGCCGTTAAGCATGATAAAGGTGAGCAATACACGACAAAAAAAGAACATCTTCAGATTTATATTAAAAGAACTAAGTAAATAAAATACCCTCTTTAAATGCACTTCTCTTTTAACGGAATCTATACATTCCAGTACCCCCCGAAAACTACAGTATAGCTGTAATCGCGCTTAAATCTTAATATGAAATTCCAAATACCCTGGAAACGAATCTAATGGGGCGAAAAAACGGCGACTGCTACGGAATCACCTGATTCAGACCAAGGAGAGAGCTTTTCCTTTTTTTTTTAAAATTTCGTTCTAAATGGTGTTCTCCGATCGGCCCGGGGATTTGAAGTTCTGACAAAACAGAAGGGCTTCACTCCGGATCGCCAGAAGCTTACAGAAGCAGAAAAGTGTAACATGGCGAGCGAAACAAAAGCGCCAATAAGCCGATTACAGAAGATTGCAGCGAGGGATAACGAATGCTTAGCGTCAAAACACTTCACTCTGGAGAGTTGGGCTTTTTTTTTTTAGTTTGTTTTATTGATCGTCTTTCGGTGTCAGCCGTAAGTAACAAGGTGCGATAAGAAGAGGTGGGGACGAGAACAAACAAAGAGGTAATGCCTTGCTTAAAATTCGATAACACAGTAATCAAATATCCAGTGACGTTGAGCGACCTCTCGGGGCTTGTTAGGGAACTATGTTCGGGACAACGGCAGGTAAAGCATGCAAAAGTGGAACCAAATTCTGAGTTCCCCTCTATATACAAACACAATTATATATGTCTATAATTATTTTATATATATATATATATATATACTAGCATTATTGCCCGGCGTTGCCCGGGTAGATATATAGATATAAAATTTTTTCATGCATTCCATCAAAAAAATACTGGGCTGCATCCCCGCTCTTCATGTTCATCTGGCCAGTTGTGTTTATTTGGGAAGCCAGGGCCAAACGTCATTCCCAACCCTCTTCCTCCCGCACATTGGAATTTGACCCCCCATCACCCCCCCAAAAAAACCATCTCTCTTAACGCATCTGGTTGTGGTGAAGGGGATCCACAGGTGGTCGCGCATCTCTTAGAGGCACAAAAATCATTAAAAAAAACTAATTGAGCCCCAAATTTCGTTTTTCCTGATTTAAGTTTCTCGGGTCCCAAACATTAACTGTTCCGAATTTGGTCCCGGTGGGTGAAACAGTCTATGATTCTATAGCGGACAAACAAACAGACGAGCTCTTTTATACATATATAGATATGTGTGTGTGAAAACATATTAAATATTATGCCCTCCATTCTAGCATTTAAACTCCCTTTCCTAAATCCAATCCCCAGAAATATTAATTTATCGCTTTAAAACCCTTAGCCACAGAACTTCACATGAATCACATGCCTTTGCATTTCTACACGTGTATACGTTCGGATTCAGGAGAGGGTTAGCATCGCGAGCCCCAAAATCTGCTGACCCTACAAATAATAGTCCCATGTCTACCCCGCCCTCGCGTTTAATGTTGGAAGGTGATATTACTTCCGAACCGCTCATCTGATATGAACGGATGTACTTTTGTCGCTCTAATAAACGATTCGGTCCGACAGCATCCACATTTAATTTTATTCCTTTCAGGCTGAATCTAGCTCCAGCCATGTAAATATGAGCTAGTTTTCCCTTTTAGATTATAATTAAAGGACGTGATGATATATATATATATATATATATATATATATATATATATATGTGTGTGTGTGTGTGTGATGCTAGAAGCATAAACTATATTTAATTATATTGATAAGCGGTAAACGGTAATTTTCTATTACAGTCCTAGTGTGTTTTCCAATTCAGGAAGTAGATTGTTTTTCGCAGCGAAGAGTTCAGGGTCATCGAATTGCTCGCACGCGCTGTATGATGCAATCGTCGAATGTTCGAGAGAAGGGGCTCGGGATGATAGCCCACGCTTTTGCATAACGCGCGAGAAATATCAAAGCGTAGTTTAGGGATATCTTTGATAGAGTCAGGACGCGTGTTTTCACGCTCGGGGGGGGGGGGGGGGTTGAGTCGAATTTGGCGGATCTGGTTAATTAATATTTGAATAAACGCCTCGGCATCGATATGTAGTTCCTGTAATCTCTGAGTCATTTTTTTAGTATATTTCTCCCGCACAGTGGACTTATCTGCAGCTTCGTCATAGTCATGACACACACATATATATATATATATATATATATATATATATATATATATATATATATATATATATATATATATATATATATATATATATATATATATATATATATATATATATATATGATACATGGCAAAATTACTGAAAACAAATAGAAAGTAATACAGGAGACAATTTGCTATACCTTCGATCAAAGTTTGGCGACAAAACGTTTCTATGGTTAATGTACATACACATTTTAGAAAACATGCGATGTAATTCGAATTTTAATGTTTTTCTAGCGCATAAATGAAAAAAAATTATGTCAATTGCTCAAACGCAATAACCACATCACATCAATATTAGAAAAAAAAAATCACTGCTTTCTCACATAACATAATATCAGAAACAAGAAGGGAATTCTTTGCAAAACAAGTTTGTAATAAGACAGCAAAAACTTCCCAAATCGTACTGCGAAAAATCACAGGCTGTCATGCGCGATTCCAACTTCTAGCAAATATTAGAGCTCCCAGAACGATTAAAAAAAATTGGGAACGAAAAAAGAGAAAAAAAATCAAATCAGGTCATGGAGGCAAGAATAACGCAATTAGAATAAATTCGAACACGAGATTCCACTTTTATTCATCCGGGCAAAAATTACTCCGGGGAATAGCGAAACTTTTGCAGATGAGCGACAGAGAAAAAAAAAGGGCAAACATTAGTGAATTATGTACACTTTTTTGGCAACAGAGAGAAAATTTCTGGGTTGCTAACAGTAATAATAATCGAAACCAGAACCGGGCAGACGTCCAGACGATTTCCGTTTTTTTTATTATTATTGATTCAGAGAGTGGAACTAAAGGATCGTTCCGGAGCACCTGCGCCGGTGGAATACTCGGATGACGACGGTTCTAAAGTATGAATATAAAAAAAAGTAATCATAAGTAAAAAAAATATATATTGAGCGTAGTCATATAGAACATTTTCTGCAGTAGAGACTCTGGATAAAACCCTATCGATTTCTATATCGAAGGAAAATAATTCAGAAAAAAAAGTAAAATGTTGTTTGAGTTAACACAAAACTTTTTAGACACTGGATACGAAAGTTTGGAGAAGTGTAATAGTTGGCGACGCAGCCTAGAATTTTCACCGGATTGTAATTCACTAACAGTTCTCATATTCCAAAATCAAAACTAGGGAGTTCTTAAGAACTTTTGAAGGACCTGGTTATCAACTGAGGTAGCATCTTCCAAGGATTTCAAAAATGGCTTGAAATAAATTTAGCTCCCAAAGTTTAAAAACATTTAAAAAATCTGAATTATTTCGGTCATACAAACTTATGGTAATCACTCCTAAAATATATTGCTGTAAATATTTCTAAACATTTCTAAATATTCATAATTTTTTTCCTTAATTTATGTTTATTTTGTACCAAATACAGTTCATTAACTGTCATCAAGAGTTATTAACAGTTTATTAACTGTCGGTAAGAGTCTCCTTTGACGATATTTTCGAGAATTTTGTCATGCTTGGCGACACATTTAGCGGCTTTTTTGGATCCCAGTACAAACAATCATATTTCACCTTGGTGGCGTGATCATTCTGGAATTTTCAATTTCTAGAACAATCGAGATGTCGCGAAGTGTATATAAGCACGCCGAACTTGGCATAAAATTGTCATTCATTCATGTCATTCGTTCAGTTGCTCTGCGTAAACTGTAGGGCTGTGTGTGTTGTTTCAAAATTATGAAGTCTCGCTGAATTTCGCTGTGGTCCTACGTGATTGTTTGTAATATTAGTGCCCCGATTAAAATAAAGACTAGAAATTTATAAAGTATAAACACACACACACGCACACAGAGTGAAACTTCTCTAGCCAACCACACCTCTGAAATTTATAAATACCCTTTATAAATTTGTCATACTTATAATTCTAATTCGAAATTACAGGTTTTTACAGGTTGCAATCGGTTTGGTTTTCTCGGCATCTAATTGTATGTATTCTCATTAGCAAGCAGTGTCACAAGGAGTCATTACAGCAAAATCAGAAGTTTTTAATTATTTATTTATTTTATTACTTTTTTAATATTTGGACTAGAAAGGTCAGCTGGACAATATCGAATAAACGTTCTCATCCTGAATAACCACAATACGAAAAACGATTCAAACACACGTCTTCAATTTTCAGCCAAACAAAAACTAAAACTAAGGGCTTCGAATAAATAAAAAAAAATAAAAAAATCCAAGTACTTCTAAAATATTCTTGAGGGACCCCCAAACACAGAAACCGAAATAAGCTGTTCTTAACCCTTGCAATCGTTACAAAATGGTGCACCAGTTTGCCTAACGGATAGAGGATTTAAAAATGGAAAAAAGCTATAAAAGCACACACACACACACACACACACACACACACACACACACACACACACAAAAAAAAAAAAAAAAAAAAAAAAAAAAAAAACTTTAATTCGATTTATACTCACATCAATTTTTTAACCTCTTCGACAATATCACAAAATATATGAACAGAATCATTTATCTCAGGGATAAGAAAACGATTTATAAAGTAACAGCAAACTCACTCTTTCACGGAATAAATAAAAAAAAAATGCTATAACGTATTTCTTGATTTTTTGAAAAGTATTTGATAGGAACTTCTTTTCATCATGCTTTGACAAACAGTCTTTTGATCTTCTTTGGGTGAATTAGATTGGCTTCCTGTTGCTACCGACGTGATTTTACTTCCATTCAATTTGGAACTTTTAACTGCTTTAAGTTATTTTGATTTTGATGCCCGCCAGATATACTCTAAAGCAGTGGCTGTTAACCTTTTGTTAATTGGGGACAAGAAAAAAAAATCGTCGGGGACCTTCTCTCAATCAAACCCTTTAAAGTCAAAAACGGAAAACCTTTTCTGAAAAAATTTTTAAAAAAAATATTTGTGATAAACAACTTTAATAAAAAGTTACGAATAAACTTAATAACAAATTTAACGTAAAAGTTAACTTAGCAGCGAACATAAAAGCCCATGAAAACTTTATAGAGAATAGCTCACTTCTACCCGCACTTGGGTGTATATATAATTTGAAGTGGCACTCTAAATGAATTTGATACAAACACAGTTTATACATGAAACAATGTTTATTGAATTCGTTGCACATATAGAATTTGCTTTTACAGCAATAAGCATGCGTACTACTTGTACGAAATATATATAAGCATTCAATAAAACTACACTTTGCAATACTCACAACCTAGAGAGTCAAACCAGCAGTTCTGCCACGTAAACTTTGGGCCCCCTAAGCACTAGCGCCGGCTAACACCTGGAGCTGCTTACCTCGTAGCTACCTTAACTCGCTTATATATCAACCTTAACAAAACCTTCTTTTTTAATCAAGCTGCATGGTATTTATACCAAGCGCGTATGCCGAAATTAGCATATCTCAAGCAGCTTCTTTAATTTATTCACTCAAAAGTTCCATTCTTGTGAATCGAATCTTATGTATACCGTACAACTTAATAATTACAAGATAAAAAGAACTTTTTATATACCATGTTTTTAAATTTTCTGTTGAATCATATAAACTTGACATTTCTATGTATTAATAAATATTTAAAAAATTTTTTTGATGAATTATCCCATCAACTTCGAAGAAAATGAAGTTAATTGGAAGTTAACTTGCGTTTAACTCTTCGTTCCGGTACCGGCCGATAGATGGCTGCACCAGTCTATAAAACAAAATTAACTGAAAATAACTGAAAATTAATTTAATTCTGCTCAAAGATGGCTAAAAGTATTAAAATAGTACATTTTCATCGTGGTCTGGGCTATTCAAAAAGTTTCAAACGTCTTGCTAGTCGGGAAGTTAGTTAAAAATCGATTGCAAGATTTGTACTGGACAAACACAAGAAAGCGAGTTAGTAAAAACATGGTAAAGATGAGCTTGCATTTTCTTTACTAGTCATAGAACGGCTTTCTTTTTAAGCAGAAAAAGGTATTTTTCGATCTCGAAACGGAAGAAATACGGGAATTTTTAGAATCTGAAACAACAAATTCGGAATAAAAAGTTATTTTATTCCTGATTTTATAAAATTATTACATTTATGGTCATTCCGAAACGATGAAACCCATTTTTTTTAATTACTGCTAACATCGGGGACTACTTTTTGGGTTCTCCCTGGCTACCTGTGGTTCGTGAACCACCGGTTAAGAACCAATGCTAGTGTTAAGCAGAGGTTGGCGAATAGCGGCTCTTTGGTAACGTACATGCGGCTCTGAAGTGAAACTGAAAATAAAAATAAAACTGAAAATGAAAGCTGAATGTGTGGAGAGGGCATAGCAAATGCAGTCCTTGAATGCTTGAAAACAAAATATCCCACTCAATAAAACTGTGTCGATTGCAAGCAATAGTGCAAAAAGAACGACGGGAGAAAAAAAAAGTTTTGTTTCAATTTTAAAAGAAAAATCAACCATGAAGTGATTACTTTCCATTGCATACTCCCCGAGGAGGCACAATGTGAACAAACACATCTAGAAGAAATCGGCAAAATCATGAAATTGGTAATTAAGATAAGCCACTTTATTACAGCGAGTATTCTCCGGTATAACAGGGTTCGATATCTTTCCAGGGGTGACGTAAAGCGCTTTGTATCTTGCATAGATGACATCAAACTGCATCTCGATAACGAGGGTGTTCAGTATTCTAAAGTAACTGGACATGAATGGTTGCAAAAATTGCACATTATGGTGAAAGTTACGCCACAACTGAATCGGCTCAATCGTAAATTACGAGACAAGGGAATTAAAGTCGAACCCCGTTATAGCGAACCTAGTATATAACGAACTCCCGGATATAGCGAACGAAGATTTTGATCCCGCCGTTTTCCTATTGTATTTAATGCTAATTTATCCTTTTATAGCAAACCTACGAAGTCTTAAAAATCGGCTATAACGAACCTTTTTTTCAGTCAACTACTGAATTTTTTAAAAAATTTTTAAACTTTTTAAGAATGTTGAAGATACAACGAATGAAGAAGAAGATGATGAAGATTTACCTATCGCGATGTGGATAGAAAAGCACAAAATTTCATCATTCTCAGATTGTGACATGCAATTGTTCGAAACATGTGATGATGAGGTCATTGCATGTGAAAATCCGACTGATGAAGATATTGTGGAAGAAATTAAAATGAATCATTCTGAAATCGAAGATTCTGCATCTGATGCTGATGAAGAGGAGCACATAAATGACGAAATCCCCACCAACCCAGACGCTACAGCAGCGATGCGTGTCATTAATAAGTTTTTGTCTACACAAACAGTGGAAGAAAGAGTGTCGGAGTCATTTGATGTATTTGGACAAGAAAATTGATAAAATGTTTTTGAAATCGGCATCAACGTCAGCAGAAGAATCCCGATTATTTCTGTATCAAAACAGTGAGCCACAATTGAAGGTAAAATGAATTTATTTCCATTTGTCTTCAATTTTAGTTAATTTAATTAGTATTGTGTCAGTTTAATGTAATCGATTTTAGTCAATCTAATTCATTACTGATAACTTTTAAGATGTTATAATTTTTTTTTTTAAATACATCATTATTGAATAGACATAGCAATTAATGAATTATACATTTTGTGAACTAACATTTATCTTAAAGGTTCGGATACAGCGAACAAAACCTTTGGTCCCTTGAAGTTCGTTATAACGGGGTTCGACTGTACTGCTTTCTCAAGTGGTACAAGAAGTTATTTCGTTCGATGAGAAATAGATTCGGCTCGCTTAAGATTGGGAGAGGGGGGGGGGGGGGAACTTTAGTTCATCTCCCAAACTTGTCTCAATATCGCCGAGAAAGCAATGCCCTCGTTAACAAAGATTATTTCAAGACAGCAGTTTTAAAAATGAGAGAATCTGTTCTACAAAGGTTTCGGAAATTCGAAAATGATAAAGCGATTCTAGCTTTTATTGCAAATCCTCTTAATGTCAATGCGAATGAATTAATTTTTTTTTTCCGTTTGGTGTTGGCGCGACTAATTTTGAAATACAGTTGCTGGACTTAACAAACAAAGACTTATAGAGCTCCAAAATTGTACGTCTTGGTACTGAAATAGAAGAACTGGAAAAAGAAAAATGCATCCTAATTCCACAGAACAAGCAGACTGTCATAAAAGTCCTACAGAAGGCAAACTCAATAATTTTCTATACTAGGAAATGTCTTCCGAACTCATATCACGAGTTGAAAAAATTGGCACTTTGTATTCTCAGTATCACCGGGTCTACGTATTTATATTGAGCAACCGTTTTCTAACTTGAATTTCATAAAACGTAAATTGAGTAGCCAAATTACTGTTGCCAACTTAGAATCATGCCTTAAATTAAAAAATGACTAGTTACAAATCGGACGTACACAAACTTTTTAAGGAAATGGAAGCTCGTTGTTCACAATGATTGAAACCGATGACAACAATTTTGTGTGACTTTTTTCTTTATTTTATGAAGATATAATTAATTTTATAACTTGTTATAATATTACTTTGAATTTTCCTTATTTGTAATAATTACAAGATAAAAAGAACTCTTTATATACCATGTTTTTAAATTTTCTGTTGAATCATGTAATCGATTTTAGTCAATTTAATTCATTAATGATTATTTTTAATAGATAAACTTGACAATTCTATGTATTAATAAATACTTTTTAAATTTTTTTTGATGAATTATCCCATCAACTTGAAAGAAAATGAAGTTAATTGGAAGTTAACTTGCGTTTAACTTTTCGTTCCCGTGCCGGCCGATAGATGGCCGCACCAGTCTACAAAACAAAATTAACTGAAAATAACTGAAAATTAATTGAATTCTGCTTAAAGATGGCTAAAAGTATTAAAAAATGCATTGTCATCGTGTTCTGAGCTATTCTAAAAGTTTCAAATGTCTAGCTAGTCGGGAAGTTAGTTAAAAATCGATTGCAAGATTTGTCAGGGACAAACACACAAACAAACAAGAAAGCAAGTTAATAAAAACAAGGTAAAAATGCATTTATGGCTCTCGAATAATTTTAGAATTATTGTAAAGAACAGGTTTGGCTCTACCATTTCAAAAATTTTCCGACCCCTGCTCTAAAGGGTTTAATTGTGCAGTATTTCTGTTATTGAAATATAACTGAACAGCAGGCAGAATCGAACGCTTTTAGTAGCATTCTTGGAATAATTGCTCTAGAGCATTTTAAATTGATTTCACCTGACAAGTTTCTGGGACTAAAGGTATCAAATTATGTTTTGCAACATAGATACTTCAAATTATCCAGTATATTACTATAAAAATATAAACATAAACACTGCTTATTACAACTTCATGTTAGCAAGTCTTGTTCTATTACGTTCTATTAATTGTTCTATAAGCTGGGAGAATTTTCGTAAATTCTTCCTTTGGGGTGCCACTATAAATTATAAAATCTAATTTAGTGTTGTTACACATACCTTCATTTGCAAATATCACACTGATCATTATTCTGAAATCTTAACGAAAACAATTTTCTTGATACATAAACGGCTACAGCGAATCGAAGCATGATAAGTTCTACACTAGCCACATTCGAATTATAGCCATGGCAGACGATTTCAAACGTTGCCGTCTGAACTCCTTGCTTAACTTAATATAATTATTGAAGCAGACGATTAATACAATCATTGAAGCAGACGATTTTAAATTTTGTCTACTTCTTGCAGATGAATTCTAAATTAAATTTTAGAATAAGATTTCAAACAGTAATTTTTTTTTCATCCAATACCTAGAGTTCAGTTTTATTATTTCCCTTCTCGCAAAAACAACTACAAAAAATTTAATTTAACGCCTTTACCAAGAAAAAAAAATATAACAGGATACTGCAAACTAACTCTTAATAAATAAAAATAACACTCCATGAATGGAACAAAATTTAGAAGGAAGAAAAATCGAGTCGAATCGATGCGGAAGATTATTAAACAACGTTAAAAAAATCGTTAATCCAATATAATACCATAAAAAAAGACAAGAAATAAGGTTTTTTTTATTTATTTCTTTGAAAGGTAAGTTCTCGGTCGTTTTTGATTTCTTCTTTTTAACCTTGTAATAGGTAGAGAATTCAATTTATTTACCTTTGAAAAAAAATCATTATTTCTTGTATGTCAACAAAAATAAAAATGAAAAGTTCAAAAACAACAAACATATTTTTGCTTTAATCATTGAAGCTGAATATCTTTAAGGAGACAATATGTGGCCAGATTTTTTTACATTTAATTAAATGCCTTAAAAGCGGTAAATAACAAGTAAATACAGTGGCTCCTAAAAGTGTTCGTACACTTACGAATTTCAACGAAATAGGGGTCTATCCATTAATTAAAATGAATATTTCAGAATGGGTATTTAATAATAAGATCTATAATCTATTCCTAACAAAACTACATGAAATATTTTGAAATGGCTCGTAGTCGTAAAGAAACAACAAACAGCATTCAAAAATTGATTATTTTTCATCCTAGTAGTGGTAAATCAGTTCGGAATATTGCTAAATTACTTAATTTATCCCATTCTACTGTGCAGTATGTGAAAAACGCTTTAAAGAAGAAAATTGGATCGAAAACAAGGTAAGAAAAGGCCATCCGGCAAAGTTAACAAAACGTGATCAGAGATTTATAATTAGAAAATTTGTGAAAAATTCACGTTTGAGTGCTGTAAAAGTTTCTGCAGAATTCAATGAAACATTTCTACTTCAATTTCACCTGAAATTTTTTGACGAGTTCTCAGAACATCTGGATTACATGGGCGTTCTGCCCGTAGAAATTTTTTGTGAGTGAGAAAAACAGAAAGTTTAGGCTTCCCTTCGCACTATCAATGATAAATAAGCCCCAAACCTATTGGAATAATGTCTTATTTGCCGATGAATATTTTTGGTGCTGATGGGCGTATAATTATATGGAGAAGAAAAAAATGAGGAACTTAATCCCAAGATCTTCGTAGGAACAGTTAAGCATGCGGTGGAGGTATCCTTGTGTGGGGGTGCATGTCAGCATCAGGACTAGGAAATTTGGTATTTATTGATGGCATAATGAATCATGCTGTTTTTATAAATATTTTAAGAGACAATTTAAAATTATCAGCTCAAAATTTGGGTATCGGAAACAACTTTGTTTTTTATCAAGATAACGATCCTAAGCACACGGCTCTCAAAGTTCGCATCTGGTGTCTCTATAACTGTCCACAAGTTTTGAAAACACCACCTCAATCGCCAGATTTAAACCAATAGATAGAAAAAATAGAATAGAACATATTTGGAGAGAACTGGAGATTCGAGTTCGAAAACACGACATTCACACGAAAAGCGAACTAAAAACAATTATGATGGAAGAATGGATGAACATTGATGCAAAAATTACAAAAGAACTAAAGCAATCTATTCTCAGACGTTTAAAAGCTGTTGTGGATGCTAAAGGATAACCTACTAAATATTAATTTAACGAAAAATTAGAATATTTACTAATATGTAGAGATTTTTTACAAGTGTACGATGACTTTTGTGAGATGAAGTTTTTGTTACTTTTGGATTATTGGTTTCTTAAAAATAAAGTTTTACTATGTTTTCAAAATATTTCGTGTAGTTTTGTTAAGAATAGATTATAGATCTTATTATTAAATACCCATTCTGAAATATTCATTTTAATCAATGGATAGACCCCTATTTCATTGAAAATCGTAAGTGTACGAACACTTTTGGGAGCCACTGTATATAATAACAAGTAATAAAATTATTATAATATTTCATTCTATTATTTTATTAATTATCACTTATCGTTAAAGCAAGACTGATATATAAACACGTAAGCCAAAGTAATTTTTATTAGCAGTAGTACAAATTATTATTAATATTTATCATTAATAATAATAATAATAATAATGCAATAATAATAACAATAAAATTATTATAATATTTTATTCTATTATTTTATTGATTATCACTTATAGTTAATGCAAAACTGAGATACAAACACGTTAGCCAAAGTATTTTTATTAGCAGTAGTACAAATTATTACTAATATTTAATAATAATAATAGAACAATAATAACAAGTAATAACATTAATATAATCATTATTGTATTATTTTATTAATTATTACTTATCTTTTATGCAAGACTGAGATACAAACACGTTGGCCAAATTATTTTTTTATTAGCAGTAGTACAAATTATTATTAATATTTCCCAATAATAATAATAATAACAATTACAATAATAATAGAATAATAATCACATGTAATAAAATTAATATAATATTTTATTAATTATTACTTATCGTTAATGTAAGACTGAGACAATAACACGTTAGCCAAAGAAATTTTTATTTGCAGTAGTAGAAATTATTATTAATATTTAATAATAATAATAATAATAACAAGTAATAAAATTAATATAATCTTTATTCTATTATTTTATTAATTATTACGTATCTTTTATGCAAGACTGTAATACAAACATATTAGCCAAAGTATTTTAATTATCAGAAGTATAAATTATTATTAACATTTACTATTATTATCAATTATTATTTGTGCTTCAAGCGATTGCTTTGCACTGCAAGTGATGAATGAGTCATCGTCGACCATTCTTTATTCTTTCGTATTTCGCTCAATAACGATTTTGATCGTAAAACCTGGATAGATAGAAGAGTTTCGCCTCCAGGGTCGTAAAACCTTAAGCCAGCCAGTTTGTCACCCTGATAACAATCTCAAAAGCATAAAAGCCCATTTTTGCGAGAAGAATTATTCACCCGTATTATCCTTAACCTCTCTATGGACGACCCGAGTCAAGCGATGAAACTGATAACCGATTTCAGACGATTTAGTTTAGAAATCCTGACATATTGACTTAAAACTAACTCTCTGAAATATTAGTAACGAAAGTACTAGACGATTAACATGAGACACCGAGATTTAAAAATAAAATGGCTGTTTCACTTTTCAGGTTAAAACAGGTAATTTAAATACGTTCATTATTTATTTGATAAATTTAAAAAAAAATTGTACTGCATAATAGAGAGACAAATTTTGTACTGGGTTATCTTATTCCTTCATTAAAAGAGACGCAAATAATATTTTAAAATTTGAATTATTTCTAGAAAAAAATTTGGTAACCGTTGTTTTAAGGCTGCTGTGTACTAACTCCATTGGATTCGCTCTCCTTAGGCCGTCTGCACACGGAGCAACTCAAAAGAAACTGATAACCGACTCAAATCACAAACCAATGTAATTGAACCAATGTAATCGCAACCTATGTAATTGAACAAACCCGTCGGACGGGTTTGTAACCAGTTGCGCCGTGTGCGTGGCTCCATTCAATTACATAGGTTGCGACTCATCACGGACTGGTTTGTGATTTCAGTCGGTTATCAGTTTCTTTTGAGTTGCTCCGTGTGCAGACGGACTTAATGTTAACCTATGGAGTAAATATGACCAAGGATCCCCACTTGGATTAAAAGATTTCTTTTAAAAATTGTACTCCGTAACAGAGAGGTAAATTTTACACCTCGGGGCATTTTACGCTTTAAAAAAAAATGCAAATAATATACAGTCGAACCCCGTTATAGCGAACCTGGTATATAACGAACTTATGGATATAACGAACGAAAATTTTGGTCCCGCAGTTTACTTTTGTACGTAATTTAATTAGTATTGTGCCAGTTTAATGTAATTGATTTTAGTCGATTTAATTCATTAATGATCATTTTTAATAGATTTTATCATTTTTTTAATATATCATTACTGAATACACATTGCAACTAATGAATTATACATTTTGTGAACTCTAGCATTTTTCTTAACGGTTAGGATATAGCAACCACCGGATAAAGCGAACAAAGCCTTTGGTCCCTTGAAGTTCGTTATAACGGGGTTCGACTGTATTAAAATTTAAATTATTCGGGGTAAAAATCTGATATAGTTAGTGTTCAAATTATATACAACGGTCAATGTATGCAATTAATGCCAAAAAATATGTATAAATATATTTATAATAAATACAACGATCAATGTATGCAATTGGTGTAAAAAAACGAAATAATATATTTATAAAAATATCGTAACGGATATTTTATTAGACAAAATAATGTAGAAGAAAATATTCAAATTAAATCTAATAGAACATACTAAAGAATATAGTACAGTTAATATAGTACAGTTTGAGGAATATTTCTTTTACTGTATGTTAATATTTTTTTTGATAATTTCCAATCGTCTGCCGCATTAGCAAGAAAAATTTTTTTTCGTCTATTTCATTGTTATGCACGTGACGATAAATTAATTTTAAGTACCAGAAAAAGAAATCACGTGATCAGCATTTAGTAAATTAAATTCTAAAAATGAATCTTTAAAAACTCACCAAAAATCAGAAAATGGAGGTAAAGATTCGAAAAAGATTTCATTTTAAAGGAATTTTTATGATCCTTCTCGTGATATACATTTTATAACCCTCAAATTATTATTTCAAATGCAAACTTTAAAAAAGTTACTAAAACAGCTTAAAAATTTAATTTTTAAAAAATCTAAGAAGAATTTTTTTTAAATCTTTCTTAGTGCACCCCTGCACTATAAGAAGAATCGCCATGCAAAATTTCAGCCCTATAGGTCCAGCGGTTTGGTGTGTGTGTTGTCTGTCAGTCAGTCAGTCAATCAGTGACGGAACTGTTTTATATATATATAGACTAGTAACACAATACTTATAGAATACTGACCAAGGTGTTAAGGTATCTGTGAAAACATTACACTTAAGGATTTTAATATTTAACATCCATCGCGTGAATTTTTGGAGGCTCACAAATTTCACTCCATGAAAAAGACGTCATTGTGACGCATGCCACAGACGTAAAGTGATTCGTAAATATATAAGAATTAGTAAAAAAAAAAATAAATAAATAAATAAATAAAAATACAATATTGTCCGATGAATTAATGGACCTATGAAAACACGATACCTACGGTTTTTATTATCTAACATGAAGCGCAAATTTCACCCCACGAAAATGACGTTATTGTGATGCATACTTTTAATTCAAAACGTTTATGAAAATAAAAAAAAGTCAGGTGATGCTAGTGGCTTTGGTGTTGATTTAGATTACGGGCGAGAATCAAATTACTGACCGTTAAAACGAACATGAGATACAAACTAACGCAATTTTTCTGAGAAAGGCGTAACTACTCACGTGTCTTATCACTATAGTAGCCAATACGCATGAATGAAATAAAAAAAATTATAGCCGAAATCTTTCTAATGTAATATTATTTAAATATGAAAAAGCTTCCATGTTTTGAGATAAATGAGAGGTTACTGATAGAGGTTAAAAATGGATAACTTAAAAATCAGAATGGATAAAAAGATCCTAAGACGGTAAACGCGAACATGTACATACTCTCTTCCATCACGACGATGCCACAGAAGATTTATAAAGAGAGACCAGAAATTTGAAAATTCCGAAAACGTAATTGCAATCTCTCCAAGAGCCATTTATTGCCTCATCAAAAACAAGAAATACCAAAACCTTAAAAGGCGAATCAATTACGCGGGTAACACTGTTTCCGACCCCCAGAAATTCGACGGCAAGCAGAAATCGATTCTCAATCACCGGTTCGCATTTCGGAGCCATCGATTAGCATTATGACAGCTGTTATTGGAAAGTCACGTCTGATAACGACTCCTTTGAATTGCGTTCATTGTCACGTGTTAATGAAAGCGTTCGCTTCCCCCCGTACGCGTGTGACGTCAGAAATAATTACCGCTGCAAGTAGTTACGACGTTAGAAGTGGAGTGTCTTCTGTAATATTGGACGATTCTGCAGCTGGCGACGAGATAGGATCGCGTTTAATTAAAAGAGAATGGGGCCCCGAAACAGACGATAGCAGAGATGACACTTCGATTGTCGTTTGCGTAACGGGGAAATTTTGAAAGTGAAATCAACCTGCAGTTTTCGCATCCTGCGTCCGAATGAATTCATTGATTTGCGTCTACAACTGAGTCCAAACACAATTAGAAACATCTCAATTAACTAGGTGCATAACAGAAAATTTTAGGCTACTTTTATAATAAACTACTGATCCTTCAATCACCGTCAAAATACGTAGGATCATAAATATTATTTCTAGAAGGTGATTTTTTAGTGACAATCCCTTTTTCTTGCTTCATACGCAACCAAAATCGTTAAATGAGGTACCATTTTAAAAGATTAAGCAATCCGTTTATGACGATTTGGTACTTTAGAATGACACACTGCATATTTGAAAATCGTAGTTGAAATTTGAATTTTGGCCCTAGAGTCCTTTCCCAGGATACGTCGATAAGGCACGTTCAAATATTGTGTACAAAGAGGCTTTGCAATGCAAATATCCCATTTTCTTCGAGTTTGTGTCATACTTAACTTTTAACATTGTCTACAAATGTGCTTTGACGTGTACATATCTCATGGTCCCCTGTTTCGTGTTATGCTTCACCTCCAATAGTGTGTCCAAAGGTGTTTTCTAATCGGTTTCGTATTATCCTTACGCACCATTGTTATTTGACGAATAAACAATGTCTACAAACGAACCGGTTCTTCTTTCATCCTACTACAGACCACCAATCTCGCTATAATCGCGCAAGATGACAAAATACATAAAGCGAGCCAAAGAGGCGGAGCTTAAAGCAGAAATGTACTGTACATTTCCGCTTTAAGCTCCGAAAAGTGCAGACATCCAGACCATTTCTGAAAGAACCATCGTCTACTCCGAATTGTGGAACAAAATTTAGAATGCAAGACGACAAAATGCATAAAGCGAGACACAGAGGCGGAGCTTAGAGCAGAAATATACATACGGCAAAGTGCAGACATCCAGCCCACTTCGGAAAGAACCATCGTCTACCACAAGTTATGGTACAAATTTTAGAGCTCCAGAACAGGACAAAATACATAAATAGTGACAAAGAGGCGGAGCTTAAAGTAGAAAACATAGGACAAATTGCAGGCATCCAGCCCACTTCGGGAAGAACCACGTCGTCGTGATATAAAATTTAGAGCGCAAAAAGTATATTTTTGCTGTAAGTTCCGTCTCTTTGGCACGCTTTATGCATTTTAACGTCTAGAGATGTCCAGATTATCCAGATATGTATCTAAAAAAATCTAGACAACCTGGATATAATCCAAAAATTTTGCGCGTTGAATTTTTTTCCATTTCTCCAAGTGTCAAGTTTTAGGGAGAACAGTGGCGTAGCGAGGGGGGTGGAAGGGGGTCTATCATGCCCCGGGCGCCACTCACAGAGGGGCGCCAAATGGTCTATCTTTTAACCAATTCTATATATTGTATTACTATATGTTTTTCGGGGGGGGGGGGGGGGCCCCAAAAAGTTATCGTGCCCCGGGCGCCAGTTATGCTCGCTACGCCACTGAGGGAGAATAACGTTTATTCATTACTCGACGTGGAGGGTTTCTGAAACAACCATGCAATCGTACGCGATTCACTATACAACCGATACTAGCCAGAACTTTACCATAATAATTTTACAGATGCATTCCTCAAGCAAAATAATTCATCCCATTCCCATAGCGAAAACAAACAAAACCGAACAGTGATCAATAAACAAAACACCCCTTACACCCTGCTTTTTTTTTATCTGCCAACGCCACAACCATGCAAACAGAAAATCAATAACGGGGAAAGAAAAAAATTAAAATTCCAATCTAACGAATCGAATAATAATAATAAAAAAAACCAAACAGAATTATAAAAAAAAAAATTACTTTCACTGCACCAAGAAGCAAATCAATTAATCGTTTGCTTTTGGAACGCGCCTCGCATAAAATAAACGAATTCGATTTGAAATTTATGGGCAGCGCGTACAGGGCCCTACTATCTGATAACAAACGATACTTATCCGAGACGTGAATTAGGCACGGGCTCTATAATTGGGAACCCCCCGTTTCTCCCTACCCGAGAGGTGTGCACACAATGCGTTTGCAGCGTTAATTATTGCCGGTGACAAGAGGTGCTCGAGACGCTGCTCGGGGGATCGAAGGTTTCGGCAGTAAGGAATATTTGTGCTGCTGCACGCAGATAAGGAACTTTTAATTAAGGGCGGAGGGGGGCCCCTCGGAACGTGTAGATAACAGTTTTGTGTTCGAGACGGGAATCTTTGTAGTGGATGCTCGGCAACAAATTCTTATCGGGTATTTTTAATTAGAGGGCGTGCTATACAGCACGCAATCATAACACCTGTGCCGCAAGACACATATATGCGTAAACAAACACACACATGTGTATTCATAGGATCAAAACGACCCATTTAATCAGATATTCGTATGTAGAACAGAGGATATTTATCCTTTTTTACAACGAATGTGTCTCAAAAATATTTGTGAAACCTGAACTTTCATTAAGGCAGCCCTATATAGCAGCCCTATTGGATTCCTTCAGCTCATTGTTAAGGCTGCCGTGTACTAACCCTATTGGATTCGCTCACCTCAATGTTAACCGATGGAGAAAATGTGTAAGATCATAATGTTGTCCTTTCCAAAGAAAAATATTAGCATTCGTTGACAAAGAACGTTGAGAAAAATCATGGAATTAGTGTGTTTTATTTTTTTTTAAATATCAATATCAATGAAGGCAAATAATCGTCAGACAATTGTTTGTATCCAAAGAAAAACACCAAAACAACATACTATAAAAGGTATTCAAATTTAAAGTCATTGTTTATACCAAAGAAAAGTTCCGCAACCTACCCTTTTGGTACTCAGACCCAAAATGCCGGCTTACTGTTTGGTATCAAAAGTTCTTCAATTTAAAGCATGTAATGATTCCCAATTTTTCTTAAATTTCGTTAAATTATCATACATAATACAATTTAACCGCATGTAATAGCCCCGTATTTTTCTTACATTTCGTTAGGTACCATATGTAATTAACCTTAAATGCATGTAATAGCACCATAGTTTTCTTAACTTTCGTTAGGTACCACATGTAATAGAATTTATACGCATGTAATACGTAGCATCATATTTTTCTTACAATGCTTTAGGTAACAATGCTTTAGGTACCAGTGCTTACAATGCTTTAGCATATGTAATACATTTTGTACGCATGTAAAAGCACCGTACTTTTCTTACATTTTGTTAAGTACCATATGAAATACATTTTAAACGCATATAATAGTAGTGTATTTTTCTTACAATTTGTTAGGTACCATATGAAAAACAATTTAAACGCATGTAATAGCACCGTATTTTTCTCACATTTCGTTAGGTTCCATATGCAATTAACTTTAAAACGCATGTAATAGCACCATAGTTTTTTTTAACTTTCGTTAGGTACCACATGTAATACAATTTAAACTCAAGTAATAAGACCTTATTTTCGTTATATATCCGATAGGATAAATAGGTAGAACAATTTTATCCCACGTAATGACACCTTATTTGTGTAAAATTCCTGATCGATAACACATGCAATACAATTTTGACACACATAATGACACCTTACTATGCAAAAGAAAAATCCAGTAGGCACCACATGTAACACTATTTTAACAAAGGTAATGACGCCTTATTTGTGTAAATTTCTGATCGATACCACATGCAATACTATATTGACACATATAATGACACCTAACTTTGCAAAAAAAAAAAAAAAAAATCTACTAGGCACCACATGTAACACTATTTTAACAAAGGTAATGACGCCTTATTTGTGTAAAATTTCTGATCGATACCACATGCAATACTATATTGACACACATAATGACACCTAACTTTGCAAAAAAAAAAAAAAAAAATCTACTAGGCACCACATGTAACACTATTTTAACAAAGGTAATGACGTCTTACTTTTCAAAATTTTCGACGGATATAATACAATTTTAGCAACAAATGCAACGAAGCCTTATTTTAATAAAATTCCTGACAGGTACAGATGGGAAAAATAAGTAAATTGTCGTTTCATGAACAATTCGGGCTCTTTTTCTTTAAGATTTCTTACGTTCCAACGCGGACATTAAAGGGCGATAATAAATTACTCTCGCTCAACAACAGCAGCAGTCAACTGGATAAAAAAAAGAAACAAAATGTCCGAAACAGGAAAAGGGCAGATTAATTAAAGCGCGAAAAATTCCCCAGCAGAAATTGATCGGAATGCCAGGTCAGCATTTTTGCCATCGATTCGCTGCATTACGGTTGTAGATAGAGAGTGCCCGTGTCTGATTATTCCAGATCTTACATCACGTTGTAGAGTTGGAGGCTAGCTTTAGAAGTCCCGAAGGAAACTGGGAGGTCAGGTAAATTATTCAGTTTAGCCTAAAATTAGCCAAAAGGAGCAATTCTTTTAATTTTCAGGTTGCTATGACGGCAGTCAAAGGAACCGAGAGCGACATTTCGCCGAAAACGGGAAAAAGTTCGATTCCCCCCCCCCCCCCCCCGCACAGGAGAAAGTGGAATTTTCTCACCAACAATATTGATAATAGGGAATTTTTTTTTAAAAATGCTGGAATTTTCATAAATTTTTTTTTCTCACATTTCGTTAGGTACCATATGTAAATAACTTTAAACGCATGTAATAGCCCTGTATTTTTCTTACATTTCGTTAGGTACCATATGTAATACAATTTAAACGCATGTAATAGCACCGTATTTTCTTACAATCCGTTAGGTACCATATGTAATACAATTTAAACACATGTAATAGCACCGTATTTTTCTTACAATCCGTTAGGTACAAAATTTAATACAATTTAAACGCATGTAATAGCACCGTATTTTTCGTACAACCCGTTAGGTACAAAATGTAATACATTTTAAACGCATGTAATAGCACCGTATTTTTCTTACAATCCGTTAGGTACAAAATGTAATAGAATTTAAACGCATGTAATAGCACCGTATTTTTCTTACAATCCGTTAGGTATAAAATGTAATACATTTTAAACGCATGTAATAGCACTGTATTTTTCTTGCAACCCGTTAGGAACAAAATGTAATACATTTTAAACGCATGTAATAGTACCGTATTTTCTTACAATCCGTTAGGTACAAAATGTAATACAATTTAAACGCATGTAATAGCACCGTATTTTTCTTACAATCCGTTAGGTACAAAATGTAATACAATTTAAACGCATGTAATAGCACCGTATTTTTCTTACAATCCGTTAGGTACAGAATGTAATACATTTTAAGCGCATGTAATAGTACCGTATTTTTCCGAAATTTCGTCAGGTTCCATACGTAATTAACTCCCTTTTAAATAAACAAAAGAAATTGTTTATTTAAAAGGGAAATTACATTTTAAAAAAAGGGAAAAGGTTTAATAATAAATAAATAAATAAAATACGAGTATAATTTTACACCTATGATGAGAATGAACTTCGATTATAAAAATAACAAATATTTTTTTAAAAAATTAAACTTGGAAATATTTTTAGTCAACTGACTATTTTACCGCGGCAACAATCATTCAATAGGTCATATGTGCCAGGTTGTCACCTATATATCTTGTTAAAAGTAAATAAGATTTTTAAATGTATGAAAATAGAAGTGGTATTTCAAAAATTACGAAAATTATCGAAGTATCTGTAAGATGGCAGTGTGGACCCAGTAAATGATTTTGTCTTAAGGCTGCTGTATACTTACCCTATTGGATTCGCTCACCCCAATGTTAACCTATGGAAAAAATGCCCCAACGATTGTCGACTTGGATTTAATAAAGACTTTTTTTTTAATTGTACTCCGTAATAGCGAAAGAAATTTTAAAGCTTAGGGCATTTTTCGCTTAAAAAATGCAATATTTTAAAATTTAAATTATTCGGGGGAAAAAAAATCTGCTATAGTGTGTTTCAAATGCTCCCCCAATTCCTTTGGTGGAAGCAGTTTATAAAATGAATCCTGTTGCAAGGTGCAGAAAAGTTCAGGCTATCTAAAAGTATCATTTTTTACTGGATTATCAGCATTTATGTAGTTGGCAATAATAGACACATTTTCTCCATAGGTTAACACTGAGGGCCTTATTATACAGAGCCACTCGAGTGGCGAACGCGAGCCACAGAACAGACGCACGGGCTGACCACAGCTGTAGCGCATCCAAGCCACAGCAGTGGCCCGGCCTAGCTTCCGTGTGCTTTGTCATGATTTCATTCCTTTTTTAGTATTCAAAATGTCTTCGTCAAGTGAAAAAGATGATTTATGTTTGCTTCTCTTACTGAAAAAAAAAGGAAACGCAGACAGAAAAGGACTTTAGGAGTGCATCTCTTATTATTAGGATGGCCCTCAAAAGGTGTTACTCATACACTGCAGGACGATTTAAGAGAAGACGACAAGTTGTTTTTGAATACTTCCAGAGGTCAAACTTGAGTACTTCCGGAGGATTTCTGGAGGTCAAACTTTCTACATTTCTCTCGAACAAAGAGGGAATCGTTGTAAACCAACATTAAAAAAATTATTTATTGAGTTAAAATTTTGAACGTTTTTGTGATGGTTAACCGCATAATTTGTAAACACAATCACATCATAAAATTTCTCATAAAGTTTTTAAAAAATTTTTTAATTTGAAATTTTTTTAAAATGTGGGGTAATTTAAAATCGTTATAACTCGAAATATTATTTGTCGAATTTCAAAATTTTTTCATTTAATTAAACAGAAATATAAAAATTTTAATTTTGATTTAGCGTTTATAAAAAATATTAATTTTGAAAAAAATTAAAAATATTTAGAGTAAAAATTTGAAAAAAAAATTATGTAACTAAATTTAAGAAAATCCTATTTTTAAAAAATCATATTTTCAAAAGTAAATATTTTTTTTCAAATTTACTAAATTAAAATTAAAGTAAAATAATTGAAAAAGACATATTTCAATTTTGAACTATTTATCTTTAACGGTTCTTGACTTATAATAATTTAAAGACGAGAAAAGGTGAAAAAACCCATGATACAGAAAAGCGCATTCACAGGTTTAAACATAGATTGGCTACTATTAGAATATTGCAAATATAAAATGAATATCTCCTGTTCTAATAAAGATAGAAAAGTGATTTGAACGTCATTTTAAGCGGAAAAGAACACAAAATTTTTTTAATGCAACAAATTTTTTTTTCGAAAATTTGAAGAATTTTGTGTCCTGGACCCCCTTAAAACTGCATTAAAATTGTTTAATTATCCACTGATATCCACGATAATCCACTGAGAAATATTATAATTTTTCGCCATTTTGAAACCAGAATTTTAGCCTACAACCAGCTCAAACAACGTCGAAAGGTTGACCGAGTGAGTCAATAGTCTTGCCAAGGATAGGAACGGGAACTGTTGTGCTATGCAGTGGCTCTGTATAATAAGCACCCATAGCAAACAATGGTCCGCTGCCAAAGCCACAGTCGCGCAGGATAGCCACAAGAAGCGAGGGTAGGCGACTGGTGTGGCCCGCCCAGGCGACAGTCGCGACCTGTAGCCACAGCTGTGGCTCAGTATAATAAGCTCCGTACGATTGCATGTATCGCTTCGAGTGGCTTGTCTGGGCGTCTGAAGCTGTGGCTCTGTATAATAAGGCCCTGAGGTGCGCGAATCCAGTAGGGTTAGTACACAGCAGCCTTAAGAAAATACACTATAGAAAGCTTCGTGACGCCTCGATAGACCTAGTTGGATGTATCATTTGTAACAACTCCTCCTTATAATGCACCCCCTACCAGTGGCGTAGCGAGGGGTGGGCAAGGGGGTCTATCATGCCCCGGGCGCCAAATGGTCATTTTCACTATTTCTATATATTATATTATATATATAATAGCCGTTGTCTCTGTATAACACTTCCGGGCTGTACTCATCTTTCATTTGAAGCCCTCAGTAAACAAACAGCCGGTAAGGCTTAATTTCAATTTCAGATGTGGATCAGAATTTTTTCTTACCTAAAAACAAATATCTTCTCCATCAGATCAAGTTTGCTCAGCCTATTTTTCTATAAAACATTCAGAATAAAAAAATGGATGCTTTTAGCTGTATATTTAACAGTTTTTAAAAATCTGTTTACTTTTGCGATGAATTCTGAAAGTAAACAAACTTGAATGTGAATGAATCAAGTAGCTCAAGTATTCATATTGCGTAGTGAGCTGTAAAAAACTGGATGGCAGTCTACTACTCCAATCGCATGAAAAACTAAATAAATAAAAAAATAATGAAAGCGTTTGCTTTTACAATGTGTGGATTAAATGCAATATTCTTAGATAATTCGGGATATTTTTTAACTTTCATATACTTTTTCCATTATGACGTCATTATTAGCATTATGAGGTCAAAATGACGGGCTACCTTCTAGTTACTATATGTTTTTCGGAAAGGGGGGCGCCAAAAAAGGTACCATGCCCCGAGCGCCAGTTATGCTCGCTACGTCACTGCCCCCTACCTCTCCCTTTCAATGAACTTTAAACAATCTATCACAAGATAAGCATTTGTTTTCCCCTGGAAATGCCTCAACAAAGCAGAAAATAACAATAACAACGAGATCAATGCAAATCTCTCTTTCCGTTTTCCAATCGAATCAGACGAAAACGAGAAATCCCCAAGGAGCCACCAGGAGGCGAATCAATTAACACGCGCTCATTTCCGGTCCGAGACATGGATTCCCCCTCGTATTCCGGGGGCATCGATTGGCGAGGCAGCCCCGGAACGGACGGGAACCAATGACGGTTCGCCCCGGGAAAACAAAACGCGGGCAGGTCGGCATTCGGGGCGCCCCCCCCCCTCCCGAATACACACGCCCGGAAAACACCAAACAGCACGACGTCGTCGCGGGCACTTTCAAAAAACTCGCTTCCCTGGCGCACAAAGGCCGATTCTTCGCCTGTATTTAATTCGCCGCGGGTGGCATCAGCTTCCCGTTCCGCGGCGGAGGAATTTCCGTCTGCCTCTGCACAGCGCGACAGACTGCGCTTTTAATTCCGTCAGACGCTTTACAAGCAACGGTGGCGAGAGTTTCTTCCTCGAACGGTACAGCGGTTTGAGATTGGAATATATGGTACGGTCGGGTTGGATCCGACCCGATCTCTTTTTACCATGTTTTTATTAATTCGCTTTTTTGTTTGTTTGTTTGTGTGTGTGTGTGTTTGTCCAGTACAAATCTTGCAAACGATTTTTTAACTATATGGGAATTTAGTCACGCAGAGTAAAAATAGCAGCAGAGTAGTAGCAAAACATTTAATGTAGGACTAAGAAACATTTTCACGGAACATAACATAGAAGCATGTTACAGAGAGCAACATTATACTCCTTCTACCACCGCTCTCAGAGCGAGGAGAAAAAATATGATGACGTCGTAATTAACATGTGTGCGCACGCATGCCGTAAGGAGCATAAGGAGAGAAAATGAACGTTGTTTTTCAACAAAATAACTTCCCGACTAGCTAGACATTTGAAACATTTAGAATAGTTCAGAACACGATGACAATGCATTATTTTAATACTTTTAGCCGTCTTTAAGCAGTATTGAATTCTTTTTCAGTTAATTTTGTTTTGTAGACTGGTGCAGTCATCTATCGGCCGGGACGGGAACGTAAAGTTAAACGCAAGTTAACTTCCAATTAACTTCATTTTCTTGAAAGGATAATCATTTTCTTGATGAGAATTCAAGTTGATGGGATAATTCATCAAAAAAAATTTTTTTTTAAGTATTTATTAATACATAGAATTGTCAAGTTTATATTATTCAACAGAAAATTTAAAAACATGGTGTATGAAAAGTTCGTAAAAAGAAGTTTTTACGAATGAAAACCGTTCCAATGATATATATATATATATATATATATATATATATATATATATATATATATATATATATATAAAGCAGTTTTTACAATAGGATAATTAAAAACAAAGCAAATCAAAAAAATATATACAGTCGAACTCCGTTATAACGAACCCGGTATATAACGAACTCACGGATATAACGAACAAAAATTTTGGTCCCGCCATTTTCCTATCGTACGTAATTTGATTAGTATTGTGTCAGTTTAATGTAATCGATTTTAGTAAATGTAATTCATTAATGATCATTTTTAACAGATTTTTATCATTTTTTAATACATCATTACTGAATACACATTGCAACTACCGAGTTATACATTTTGTGAACCCTATTATTTTTCTTAACGGTTCGGATATAGCGAACCACCGGATAAAGCGAACAAATACTTTGGTCTCTTGAAGTTCGTTATAAGGGGGTTCGACCGTATTTCTATTAGCAATTTTTGAAAATTTGATGAAACGCCAATCGGGTGTTTTGGTATATATCCGTTTACTTTAAAAGAATGATAGCAATTGCATGAGTTTTGTTTATTTAGCTATGACTCCTACATAAACACTTCGAAGGTACTGACACCTGTTGGGCATTCAGAGCAAACCATGAATACGCAAAATGTAAACAAAGTGCTATCAATACGCAATGTAAACAAATACACAATGTAAACAAAGTCCTACTGGCGTCCGTGAGACGCTGTAAGACCAGTGCACGGTTATATGAAGACCCGAAAACCGTGGGGTCGATCACTATTCTTGCGTTCAAAAAGAAATGAAACCAGTATGGATGATTTCATGAAATATTTCTAGGTATTCTAAACACATTAAATATTTCTAAGCATTTCTAAGGTCCCAGTGATGAGGATCTCCCCCCCCCCTTCTCCTACCCTACCCCATCAAGTCGAGA
>OU015502.1:40064464-40336964 GCA_907164885.2 Dolomedes plantarius | reverse complement strand
GTAAGGGATATTTTTATAGACAAAATAATGTAGAAGAAAATATTCAAATTAAATCTATTAGGACATACTAAATAATATAGTACAGTTTTAGGAGCATAATATCTTTTACTGTATTTTAATATTTTTTGGATAATGTCAAATCGTCTGCCGCATTAGCGAGAAAAAAAAATATTTTTGTCTATTTAGTTGTTATGCACGTGACGATAAAATTATTTAAAGTACCAAAAAAAGAAATCAAGTGATCAGAATTTAATAAATTTAATTGTAAAAATTTGTCTTTAAAAATTAACCAAAAATCAGAAAATGGAGGTAAAGATTCGAAAAAGATTTCATTTCAAAGGAATTTTTATGATCTTTCTCGTGATATAAATTTTATAACCCTTAGATTATTATTTTAAATGCAAACTTCAAAGAATGTTACAAAAACAGCTTAAATATTTAATTTAAAAAAATCTAAGAAGAATTTTTCAAAAGTTTATCTCATAAGTTCTACGCGTCAATCCCCTTGTGCTAAATTTTCCAAATGTGATTATTATCATATATATATATATATATATATATATATATATATATATATACAAGCTTACGTCCAGTAAGATTAAAGTATTTAATCACTGAATCGAATTTTTTTTAAAAGTACTACAGCGTTGATCGATTTTGACAATCCACTCCGGAAATTAAAGGAAGAATCTGGTCAATTAAATGAGCAGAACATAAAAGATAAATTTCAAAACATCTGGCAACCAATCCCTACTCGTAACTGTACCCCGAAGCTAGCGAATTCCCGAAGCCCATTGGAAATAAATATTTTCCCGAACACTACAATTTCACTTTTGACCTTTTCGAAAACGAGCTACCGAAACACGATAAAATCTCGCCGCCCTGAAGTTGCTTTATGCACGGGATATTTTATCTCACTCCGGGAAAGCACTAAATAGAGATAAAACAAATTAAACAGGGATTTCTTAAAATGCATGCAGCGTGGAATATTTGTACATTAATGAGGGCAGGGAACGGGGTGCAATGAATCAAATTTCAAGACATCGGCTCATGAATTATACATTTATTAATAAATTTCAATTTATTTCCTTTTAGGCACCATTACTCGCCAGAATTCAGAAATTAGCATGCCGTAATGGCTTTTCAACTTTTTAAGTTAGAAGTTAACAACATTTTAAGAGAAATTACGAACAGAGTGGATGTTGATGCGTTTAATGTTGTCTCCAGGAGAAAAGCAATCGCAGTGCAAGAAAAATATTTTACAGGTAAGATATCCAAATTTTTTATTTATGTATGTAGGCGTTGGGTGTTAACATTTATTAACAAAAGAAAGAGGCAGTCTAGACAAATTTTATATCACCCCATTATGCTTCATATTACCGTATTTTTCGGAGCATAAAACTTTTTACATAAAAAATGGATTTAAAATTGGGGTGCGTATTATGGTCCGAAGGTAACATTAAAGTAAAATGAATATTTTATATATAGAATTTAATATATACCGGGTGGTTATAATTAAACTTCCCCTATATACGGCATCCTACAGCGCAAACGGGTGAACGGAATGCAACGAAATTTTGTATATGGGCTGTACACGAGATGCGCTAACGGAATTTCGAAAAAAAAAAAAAAATTCTAAAATGTCCACCAGAGGGCGCCTTTTCGGGAAAAGCATGAAATTTAACACAATAAACGACCAAAACGGAATACAGAAACAATATTAACATTTATTGACTAGTTTCTGATCACCTTGTCATCGAATCACATTAAGTAAAGGTAAGGGAGAAACAAAAACAGTTCAGTTAGCAGAAACAAGAACAGATTAGGACGAAATTGCACAAGAGGAGCAGTTGTTAATCGTGTCCATAACGCTTATGTGCGAAGCCTGACAACTGATCAGTTACGATCTGCTGTTGAACACACTGTCCATCGACTTGAAATTTTGCAGGTGACTGAAGGTGGTCACGTGGAGCATCTTTCCCTACATCGTCCTGGACACGATTACAGTGTTTAGTATTATTTATTTATCATGAAGCACTAAGAGGCCATTATTCCAGCACATCAATATAAGGTAGGTTGACGAAAAGGACACCAACAATAGTTGCGCCACCGGATCCCGCTGGGGCAGTCGGAATATGGAAACTCTTGTCTGGTGGGTACCAAATAATGGAACAGCAATGGAATATATCTTGAAGAGACGCGCGAAGAACGAAGACAGAAGAGACAGGCACGCAAACAGACAGGAAAAAGTAGAGCGACATAGCAGAAGACGAGATAGCACGGAGGCGGACAAAGCCCGGGAACAACGCTATTCGACCTTATATACCCAGGGTTCATGACGCTGCCGCTAGGTGACTCAAATTCTTTTAATTGGCTGACCCCGATCATTTGGTATACTAGTCGAAAGTCGTATGATTTTTTGAAAGGGGATCGAGATCACGGTATTCTGAATCATGTCTAAAAATAATTTTACTGCTCGTGCAAGGAAGAGAATAGAATATTCGGCTATTTAGTTTATGACATAGGACTGTGTTTTCTTGAGGTTGAAAAAAGGATAATTTAGATACGCGTTAAATATAGGACAATTAATAATAGTGGGGCGTTATTGTTATTTATATATATATATATATATATATATATATATATATATATATATATATATATATATATATATATATATATATATATATATATATATATATGTGTGTGTGTGTGTGTACTTCCTACCGTAAAATGTAGTTTGCCTGCGTCTGAAATAAATGCTCTCGCCTACTGTTACAAATTAAAAAAATAAAATACTACATATCTACTAAATTTAACTTTAGGAATTATTTTAAATGAAACTTACAATCGGCAACAAAATAATAATAATTGTTATTATTATTATTCAAATACCTCTGTAGAGCACCAGATTTTTAGTATTTTTAGGGATAATTTTAAATGAAAATTACAATCGGAAACAAAATAATAATAATAATAATAATAATAATAATAATAATTATTATTATTATTATTATTAAAATACTTCTCCTGTAAAGCACCATATTTTAGTATTTTTAAGGATAATTTTAAATGAAAATTACAATTGGAAACAAAATCAAAATAATAATAATTATTATTATTAAAATACTTCGCCGTACTGTAAAGCATCAGATATAATTTTTTTAGGGATAATTTTAAATTAAAATTACAATCGGAAACAAAATAATAATAATAATAATAATAATAATAATAATTCAAATACTTCTACCGTAAACCACCAGATTTTAGTATTTTAGGGATAATTTTAAATGAAAATTACAATCAATCGGAGAAAGAAAAAAATATAATAATTACTCAAATACTTCTCCTGTAAAGCACCAGATTTTAGTATTTTAATTTCAGCTTTCCACATAATATTTTTCGGTTACTTTTTTAAATACGAGGGTTGGGGAATAAGTCATGGCAACTATTTTTTTTTCTTGAAGATACCAGTCCGGTTGGAAAATGCGACATATACAGACGAAAGGACAAGGTCTTAACTACATGTGTGGACAATGAATAGCACTGAAATATCGTAACACACTAATTTATTACGGTAGTATACAGGGCAATACGGCCTTCACCGTGCAAAAGAAAGATAACACAGTACACATAAAGTTGACATGACAAAGTGCTACTGTTCGATATGGTAGGACATTATTCCCAAGGGCTTCTACTAATTCACTGTGACATTCCATCGCATTTCTCCCTCGGAGAACGGCTATTTTGATGTAAGAGCGCTCCTCAACACGGGTTACTTCCATCTCGCACGACACTCACCAACTGACTGATTTCAGAGCCCTCGCTGCGCTACTACCAGCTATTAAAGAGCCATCTGTTGTTCTGCACACACACTATGCCTGCAGAATTTCCACACGACACATATACGTTTGTGATCCGTTCACATATCTACAAGAAAAAAAATAGTTTCCATGACTTATACCCCAACCCTCGTAGAAATTTGATTTTAAAAAGATTTAATATCGTCATAAATAGCAGTTTTCACAAATTTATCTACAAACATAAAACTTAGCTATTTAATGGACATACTACATGAATGCCCTATTAAAATACTTAATGATGCAATTATGTTTAACGTTCTAATCTTTACATGAGCTTTACTAAACAACTGTGATAGTATTTCCTCGCTCTAAAAAAGCCCTACGATCATTCAAAAATAAATGAAAATGAAAATCCTGATTGTTATTGACTATATTTAAAATTTAGTATAAATAAATTTACATAAAAATCGCTGGTCAACTAAAAAATATTTTTTGATAATTTTTTTCTGATTAATTTCTGTACAGAATGAAATTTGAACGCTATAATTTAATTTCGGTATAAAATGATCCGATTCCATTTTTATTAATACCGAAATTCGTTTCAAAAGAAAATTTTAAGTATTTTTAATTTAATAATATTTATTTTTAAATCCTAAGTCGAATAACCTTAGCTACATACCCGTACTTAAGAGTCGGCAGTATTACCGGCGTTGTTGTTGTTGTTGTTTCTAATGCTCCCTGGCCAGAAGTATCCCAGACCAGGCCCATATAGGCTAGCGGGCCGAGAAGTGCGGCACCGGTTTGTAATGGCCCCCATGACAAGGGTCGGAGTCCGACTTAGCCAGTTGCAACCTCTGTTTTGACCAAGCACCCAAAGGATGACATCTGGGGGGATCGTACCCTCTCCCATCCTCTCTGACCTAGTAGAGGGACTTTCTGGTCTACGTATTTAACGTGCCCATATGCGACCTAGACAATGAGGTATTTAAATTGCGCTTATCGGGATTCGAGCACCCTCAGAACAGAAAGCCGACGCGCTACCATAAGACTATCTCGGGCCTTAACTGGCTTACTTAGTAGTGATGATTCGTTAAATCCAACATCCAATGACTTCAAAAACAGTCAAAATCAGCAGACAGGAGTTCTTAAAACAAAACGAAAATTTGAATGGGTCCTGTTATGAATAGAATCTGTAACTTCCAATTCAAAATCCAAAGTGCTAGCGAGGAAGTGATCGACCGCAAATAAAATCACCCACGATCGAACAACGATGAATTCACTTAACCTTTTCATCCAAGTAATCCATTCCAGCTTACGTCCCGACGAAATAATGACGGTCGATGCATTTCGTTAGAAACTGCGGCCACGGCTCAAAAAGACGGTGCACCTGCCGTTGCCATTCGGAGTGTGCTCTCCCCACAATGGACGCAATTAGAGAGCGAAAACTTAACGGAGAGAGCAGAAAACTTCGGAAGAATTCTTAATGCGTCGCTTTTAATCAAGACGGCTGAGCGAGTCGACAGACATCTGGATAGCTCTGAATAGGACGGGTTGTACTTTGAAGGGAACACATGGGATAAGGGAAAAGCACAAACTAAGCGTTGTGAAAGTAAAGTTGCATGCGCCAATTTACGAGGATTTCTTCCACTGAGAAATATCATTATAAGCAACGAGAAACACAGCTGTCCACGGTGATTTATAAAAATGGGGAAATTAAAAGCACTGCTGAATGCCGTAAGAGTAACAATTAAAAGACAATAAAACAGAAAGAAAACAGGAATAGACATTGATATACCTAATGTTAATGTCGATATACCTAATTAATATATATATATATATATATATATATATATATATATATATATGTCACGGTGCTTACACCTTGTAACTTTTATCCAACTTCTTAATCAAACTCGCAGTCATAATTAAGGCCTGTGGCAAAGAAAGGCTATTTAAGTAACATGTGAAGACTTCTTTATTAATTAACATTAATTTATAACCCAATTAATAAAGCTAAGTCGCCATTTTCCATCAAACTCTCAGCTCCACGACAGGCGCGTCCGCAGTCAACGGCTATCCGCCCTTATTCAAGTCTTTCTTCTCTTCATGCGTTATGCAAAAGCGTGAGCGCAAAAAGCATCTCGTGATGATATGGCGTCACTGGTGACTCCGTCATCACGCGCCTTTGACGCCTTTTTCGAGATTGCATCAGTCCGCGCGCGTAGGAGCAATTAAATATCGATGACCATGAACTCTCCGCTGCGAAAAACAAACTACTTACTGAAACGGAAAACAGTAGAATTTCTAATAGCAAATTACCGTTTAACGATAATTTGCCTAATTTTAACCCTAAGTAATATACACTGGTGAAAAAAATTAAGAGAATTTGCATATTTTATCGAATTTCATGAAAAGTACTGAACTGAATGTAAAACCACTGCTTCTAGACAAAAATGCAAAGCTTGTACGTCAAATACGTAAGCGTACACGTGTGTGTAGGCGGAGCCAGTAGAGAAACAGGCTTTATAAGCGCGCGTAAGTTAAGACGCATTTCGTTCGCTAGCACACGTCGGCGAATTTCTTGGTGTTATTTTGCAGCAATCGGTTAATTTCAAATTGTAACAGTAAAAATGATTAACCACCAACGTTTAGATGATGGAATGAGGTGGCGAATTGTGGGGAGGCTAGAAGATGGCTGCATCAGTCTACAAAACGAAATTAACCGAAAATGGATTCAAATCTGCTTAAAGATGGCTAAAAGTATTAGAATAATGCATTGTCATCGTGTTCTGAGCTATTCTAAAAGTTTCAAATGTCTAGCTAGTCGGGAAGTTAGTTAAAAATCGATTGCAAGAATTATACTGGACAAACACACACAAACCAGAAAGCGAGTTAATAAAAACATGGTAAAAATATACATTCACTAATCGATGATTTGAAAACTACCGAGTAAAAAAATCCCCACATCGTAAGATGGCGTTATGATCTGCGGGATGAAATGATAAACCGCTTTTTAAAAAAATATATATAAGATGTGAATACTTCATTCACTCAAATCATAACGAGAATACTTATAAATAACGTCTATGCCATCTTTCACAAATGTGTAGAGAACTTCACGAAGGGCTATACACCACAGGAACTTAAACAGGATGTAGAACTTTCGAACTTGGAAAACTTTTTTTTTTTAAATTAAGAAATGAACACAGATTCAACTCAGTTAAAATTACTCCACGGTGGTTAAAACCTGAAACTTACATGTAACATTTATATATATAATTTTTTTTTTTCTCCGTAGAAAGTCGTGCTGAGAAAGTATGGAAGGAAGTATACTAAACTTTAACTGTAAAACTGCACGAAGCTGCTGGAAAAAAAAATTATTTTGAATAGTAGATTTTTCAAGTTACTTTTTTTGTGGCCTAACTCTGGAAAAGAGTTTACTTAATCTACGATATTTATACGTATAATTATTACTTCAAGTTTTTTTTTCTTCAAATGGTAAGAAAAGTTTCTTCGAGTGTCAGAAGATGCACGTTTTTTTTACTTTATTTTTCTAATGCTGCGTTGACTTCTAAAAATTATAGAGAGAATTCCAAGCATAAAATATGCAGATTTCACCCGAACAAAATTATGCACTAACGACATATAAATTTAATTTTTCTTAGTACTTAACAATATATTCAGATCAATTAACAATCATAAATGTACGATAAAAATAACATATATCGTATTATATATATATTAATATTATATATATATATATATATATAAAAATAAATAAATAAATATAAATTATATATATATATATATATATATATATATATATATATATATATATATATATATATATATATACACACACACACACAATCGATTCCGGTTAATCGGACCACATCGGGATGCTATCATTTTGGTCCTAATAACCGGCTGATCAAAGGTTTTTGCAATTTTTTAATTGTGTTAGAGTGAAACCGTGTTATAAGATGCCGTGCTGTAGGAGGGCTACCTGTGTATATATATATATATATATATATATATATATATATATATATATATATATACAGTGGAATCTCGATCTATCGTTTTTCAAGGGACCGATTGAAATGAACGATAAATGCGGGAAAACGATAGATGCGGAAACATTACAAAGCAATATGATATTTGGGACTGGATAAAATGAACGACACATACGGAAAAACGATGGATCCGAAAACGATCGATCGAGATTCCACTGTATATGTATATATATATATATATATATATATATATATATATATATATATATATATATATATATATATATATATATATATATATATATATATATATATATATATATATATATATATATATATATATATATATATATATATATATATATATACATATCTATACATACATACATACATACATATATATATATAATATACAAGCACTCTAAGAGAACAACAGTTAACTATAACATGACTATAGGAGAACAGATTTCGAACACGCATAGATCCTGGCAAAAGATAAATAGGTGTCTCGGTTCTCATGTTTTAAAAGATCGGTAAATCTTGTTTAGAATTTCGCAAATCTTCTCCAACAGAAGCGTCTAAACCGTACCGTTTATTACTTGAAAGGGAATATCTAACTACGTTGAATCGATTCAACAACTCGGTTGAAGAAGCACTTGTCGAGTTTAACAAGAAAGTAACTGGAAGTTGATCAGACGTGCACAACATTTAAGGAACTTTCATTATTGTTTTGTACTGATTAGGAAATTGCGTGAATAGTTTGGGGAACACTTTTGTTAGCGCGCAATGAATAGTTAGACGTCACTAAAAATTCCATAAACACTTGTTTAAAGATAACCGAAACAATTTCCAGAGATAAATATTTGAGTTCCTTAACAAAGAACATCTGTTTAACAGACTCATTAGAAGGTAAAGAAATTTTCATAAATCTTTCGTTATTAATTTAGTTGTAATGAGTTCTGCATAGGCAAACAATGTGCTAAGGGTAATATATTAAAGCATGTTAAGAAAATAAAACAAGAATTGTTTTGAATACATAATTTTATACGGGATAGGTTGGATTTTAATTTTCAGGTTATCGGTACTGCATTTCTGACTTAATATATAAATAGACAATAATTCATACTTCATATTAATAGACTATAATCATTAATTTATAAAATATATAAATATTATATGAACAGGCTTCCATCAGTAATTATCTACCGTACGCAATTGGTTTGTTTCGGTTAGGTTTGGTTTGGTTTAGAGCGCTACGGTTATACAAAATTGGATAAAACACTAAAGATAGATTATGAAGAATTGAACCCGATTCGGATATGGTACCAAATTGGAGGTTTATTGTGAGATATTTTAAGTCGAATGTTCATTTGAATCATAATTCCAATAACTAATGAACTATTTCTAAAGCCGGCCACTCACGTAGACTTCCGTCATCTGTGATGACGGGCTTTTGGTATCTCAGGCACCAAAAGTCTCCGTCAGTGGGGTGTCTTGGTGAGACGTCAGATGATAAAAATGTGTCTGGAATTTCAGTCCAGACCGAATTCCTGGCGCGAGAAGTCTCCGTGAGTGGGGTACTGTACGCTAGATACCAGGCGCCTGAAGGTTAGCCAGCAGTTTACCGCATGTTTTCGAACATAATGGAAGCTGAAAAATTATTCTTTAATCCCGAATTTTTAATATCGTTCATTGAACTGTATAGAAAATTACCGTGCCTATGGAAGGTTAAATCAGAAGATTATTCCAATAATATTTTACGGCAAGAGGCATGGGAAGATTTAGAGAAGTTTTCCCAAAAAATCAATCCAAGTGCGGATATATCTTGGGTTAAAAAAAAGGTGCACTCCATGAGGGGATCATTCCGCAAAGAAATGAAAAAAATTGCGGCGTCTTCCAAGAGCGGGGCAGGTACGGAGGAGTTATATAAACCCAAGTTGTGGTACTATGAGCACCTACTATTTACGAGAAGCGAGGAAACTATAAGGCAATCTTCAAGTAACGTTGAAGACATGAATGAATATTTGATAGACGATTCTTCTTCTGTTCCCGTAGAATGTGCAATGCCAGGAGAAAACCCAACTAATGTCACAGAAAACGTAATATTTCCAATAATTATTTTTAATACAGTTTTTTATCATGGTTAGTCAGGCACTTTTATGAATAAACAATTTTTCAAATAAATAAGTAAATAAACAAAATTAAACTTATTACAAAATGTCATTTATTTCAAATTTTTCTAAATATTTAATTTTTTTGTAATTTTTGTAATATTATTTGTTTAAAAGCGGGGAGACCACCTTTGCTCTCACAAAAATGCACTGATTTTACTACCAAGCTTAATGTGTTGTCAAACAGTTAATTTGTAATTAATTTAAACCAATTTTTTAGAGTGAAATGTACAAAGCTTTATCTAATAGAAAACAAAAGCAGAATTATTGGGAGATTATTAGAAATTATTTTATATAAAACAAAAGTTAATGTTTTATGAATAATGAATACACTGCGTGCAGATTTTTTTTTAAATATGAGATATATATATTAAATTATTTGTATGTATTCTATCCGTAGGTAATATTTTAATCTACACCTAAAATAACAACCCAATTTCACATAAATATATTTTTAAAACATTCACATAAATATATATTTATAATATATATTTTAAATATATATTATTCACATAAATATATATTTAAAAGCATCGTAATGTACAAGAAATATCATAAAATGTTTTTTAAAACAAATGCTGTAAAATTTAATATTATGTACTTACGTAAATTTAGGTGGAAATTATATAAACATACTAGATATCTTGTATACAAAATTTTAGCAATTTGTGACCATTAGTTTTGAAGAAATAGTGCGCACAAGTTTGAAAATTAAGTTTTCAGAAAAAGCCATTTAAAGTTTAATTTTCTAAAAATCACTGTACTATTAGCTTTATACATTTGGCCATAAAATCGGTTCTAATTGTAGTATCCACTTCATTTTTTTAAGATTTCTCACATTCCATTCTTCAAAATTAAATATAAATAATAATTTAGATATATAATTGAATAATGAAGAGGGTAGTATGGATTTGGAGAGCCACGTGGAATAAATAACTGATGCAATACGACAATTATTATTATTGAGTAAACATCTTTATTTTTTAGTTTATTAAATGTATTAATTAATAAAAAGAAAAAGTAAAGAAAATGGTATAATTTTATAAAATTGTATTAAATCATGAAGTTTTGCCAACTCACTGTGCCGATGTTATTAAAATAACATCGAACTGAGCTAAATCGGGCATCACGAATGGGCGAAGGCAGGTGGACGAGACGGAAAATATCCGGCGCCTCAGACACCGAGAGTCCCCGTGAGTGGCTGATGCCAGGTATCCGAGGCGCGAAAATTCCCGCCGTCCCAGATGACGGAAGTCTACGTGAGTGGCCGGCTTTACAGTTTGAAAAGCATTCGCCTGAGTTAAACAAAACTTTTTGTTCATGATATTTAAATCGCTTTGCTGACTTTTTCAACAAAACTTTTTTTTTCTTTTCTTTCATTTTTTTCTTCAATTTTCTACGGCCAAGTGCAAACCGCAAGCGCCATTTTTCTGAAAATAAAATAAATATCTTTCCGCTGTATAAAAGATTCCTCTTTCAGCCGCCAGATGACAGTAGTGAAATTTTAAACGAAACTATCTTTGTTAAGACTCATAACACTATGAAATATGATTAAATATGTCTCTAGTTCACGCACTGTCATTTCATCATTTTTTTAAGCCCGACATTTCGCTTCCGTCTTACGATCCGCATGCACCACTTGTGAAAAGCGAGCATTTGTCTCTCACATTGTCACCGCGGGTTTGCAAAAGGCAGGTGCTACAGGTAGGAAATACACTTTCCCTCGCAATTCCCAGATAGCGTGATTACCTCGCTCTCAAGTGGGGCCGAATGACTACTCACACAGTTAACTAACGTGCAGCATACGTCGAAAACATGTCCGGATATCCGTACAACACGCGTCGAATACGAAACGATCCCATTACGTCTATCGTGTCACGTCGATCGACGTTGCATCAAGGTGGAAACGGAGAGTACAACTTACCGACTACCAACCAGCCTTCACACGTGCAGATACAGTCGAACCCCGTTATAGCGAACCCGGTATATACCAAACTCCCAGATATAACGAACGGAAATTTTGGTCCCACCGTTTTCCTATTGTATTTAATGCTAATTTATCCTTTTATAGCGAAATTCCGAAATCTTAAGAATCGGCTATAACGAACATTTTTTTTTTTCAGTCGACAACTGAATTTTTTAAAAAAATTTTAGAGTTTTTGAGAATGTTGAAGAAGATGATGAAGATTTACCTATCGCGATGTGGATAGAAAAGCACAAAATTTCATTATTCTCAGATTGTCGCGTGCAATTGTTCGAAACATGTGATGATGATGTCATTACATGTGAAAATCCGACTGATGAAGATATTGTGGAAGAAATTAAAATGAATCATTCTGAAATCGAAGATTCTGCTTCTGATGCTGATGAAGAGGACCACATAAATGACGAAATCTCCACCATCTCAGATGCTACGGCAGCGATGAGTGTAATTAATAAGTGTTTGTCAACACAAACAGTGGAAGAAAGAGTGTTGGAGTCATTTCATGTATTGGACAAAGAAATTCATAAAATATTTTTGAAATCGGCATCACGTCAGCAGAAGAATGCCGATTATTTCTGTATCAAATCGGTGAGCAACTATTAAGCCAATTTATTTCCATTTGTCTTCATTTTTAGTTAATTTAATTAGTATTGTGTCAGTTTAGTATAATCGATTTTAGTCAATTTAATTCATTAATGATAATTTTCAATAGATTTTATCATTCTTTCAATACATCATTATTGAATATACATAATAACTAATGAGTTATACATTTTGTAACATTTTTCTTAATGGTTCGGATATAGCGAACCACCGAATATAGCGAACAAAACCTTTGGTCCCTCGAAGTTCGTTATAATGGGGTTCGACTGTATCTTAAACTAGTGAACAGCGCTAGTCTTAAACTTGCAAATACGGTGCTCAACGCGGGCTTTAGACGCTATGGTGCAGAAACCTAGCTTTAGACAGCCAGAAATCGCAGGGGGAAAAAAAACATAGGCTTACAGTAACCGACTACCTGTGTACCATATCTGAACGGTTGTTCAGATATGGTACACAGCTATACTGTCTCCAGACGTTCAGAGAATGTTGAGAAAGGACAAGTTTTAGATACGTTAAACTAACGTATAATAAACCTATGAAAATTGCGAAAATTTTCTAATCCGGAATTTGGAGAAATATAGGGTGAACCAAAAGTTCATAAAAACTTTAAAAATTCATAAAAAAGGAAGAAATCAAGATTAAAAAAAAAGTCCGGTTTGCAAGAAAGAGCTCACAAGGAAGTCTGAATTTTTTAGCACCCCAAAAAAGTTTAAAGAGTCACCGATAGATGGCGCTAACAAGCGAGTTTCAGAATTATGCAATAAAAGACCGTGATACACGAGGATTTGGAGGATCGGTAAGACCTTCGTTGGCGGAGGGCCGCATTACTACGGTGGGAAACCGTTATGAATAATATAGCAGTGGAATCGTCCATGGGAAGTAGCAGTGCTCGCAAAGCTGGACCAGTGACTCTACCAGTGACTTTTTAAAATTTTTATTTTGCTGCTAAAAAAAAATCTGACTTCCTTGTGAGCCCTTTCTTGCAAACTGCACTTCTTTATCATTATTTCTTCCTTTTTCATGAATTTTTTTACGAACTTTTGGCTCATCCTATATTTACCGGTGATTTACAAAGTGAGGTCATCCAGCCCAATTCGGAAAGTACCATCGTCTATCACGAATTGTGGTACGAAATTGATACCACATGGAGATATCAAAATACCTGTGCGCTGCTATATATACAGGTGGTTATCAAAATAATGGAAACATTTAGGAATAACATAAAGTTCTTTATGAATATGGCATAGGACCTTCTATGGCATTTAATACCACATGAATTCAATAAGGAATTGAATTATGAAAGTCATGAATAGTTGTTAAAGGAATATTATACCATTCTTTATGGATAAATTGTCAATGTTCCTGCAGAGATGTTGTTGGTGGAAATCGATTCCTGACTCCATTCTCTAAAGCAGACCACAGCAATTCGATGATATTGAGGTTTAGGGACTGTGTGGGCCAGATAAGAGGTTTGACCTGGTCTTTATGTTCCTCAAACCATGACCTGACACTTCTAGCTGTATGGATCGAGACATCATTATCATGGAAAACGCCATTTCCTGCATGAAAAATTTTTGCACCATGGGAGGGATCTGGTCGGTTTAAAGTTCGACATAGTCCTTCCCAGTCAATCTCCCTTTCGGGGTTACAATAGATCCCTTTTGAAAACCATGAGATGGAGGGAAATTTCTCAGGCTTTCGGCGGCCATGTTTGACAGCTGGCATGAGACAAGCATGATCATACGCTTGTGTAGGTGTTCTTCAGACATACGCACGTCCTGTTGCGGGGAACAAAGTTAACAATGATTGGTCTAAACAAATGTCATATTTCGACGTATCACTCGACCAGGATTTGTGCTCGTGGCACCACTGTAGAGGAAGTTTTGTATTCACATCTATTACAAGTGGCTTGGAATTACTACTCTGCCGTAAATGTTTTGTTTGTAAAGTTTTCTCTTACCTGTAATGACTAGTACTGGAGCCTGCAGATTCAGATGGAGCTCCACGGCCACTTTGGCTGCAGTTGTCTTCTTTCTTTTTTATGTAACAATCCGTTTCAACAACCGTCAGTCTCTTTCACTTAGATTTCCCTTTCGTCCACTATTCTGTTTCACAGGGGATGTCTTTCCATGCACTCTGTATGCCATCAGGACTTCCGATATCATAGCTCAGTAAACACCCAAAACCATGGGGTTGGTGTAACAGATACTCCAATTAGACGCGCTTCAACAATTTGCCCTCTCTTCATGGTCTACAATGTTTGACATCTTACGCTATCCCCCCAAAGAGCCTGATGCCCATAGTTTCATTACTTCTACCTCAGAGTAGAATAATGTATACACTATATTCTATAAAAAATACTGGTCCCTAGATTTGTTTTTAAGAAATGCGAAGCACTTTCATAAACACCACTAATATTTATATGTGTTTCTATTATTTTGATAACCACTTGTGTGTGTATATATATATATATATATATATATATATATATATATATAATATTAGGCCCTCCATTCTAGCATTTAAATTCCCTTTCCTAAATCCAATCCCCAGTAACATTACTTTATCGCTTAATTTATACGCTTAGCAACAGAACGTCCCATAAATAACATGCCTATGCATTTCTACACGTGTACATCTCCGGATTCAGAGACGTGGGTTCGCATCGCGAGCCGCAATATTCTGCTTACCCTTCAACATATAGTCACATGTAACTCGCCTCTCGCGCGTAAGGTTGAAATGTGATATTCGCTTCCGAGCCGTCGTCTGAAATGGACGGATGTACTTCTGTCGTCCTAATAAACGATTCGGCCAGACTGCATCAAAATTTTCTTCCTTTCAGGCTGAGTCTAGCTCCAGCCATGTAAATATGAGCTAGTTTTCCTGTTCAGATTATATTTGAAGAACGTGATGTAATGTAATATATATATATATATATATATATATATATATATATATATTAGCTATTAGGGCCGACCATCAGGGCGGTCTCTAAGCATTTTGTCATCTTGCGCTGCAAATTGATAGGCGATAATACTTTCCAAAGTGCTTGGTTGGATGACATCCCTTTGTGAGTCACCGGTTAAAATTTACAGAAATTTCGAGTAAAGTCAAAAAAACGTACAGGGAAAGTTTTATATTTCAAGCACGAAATCTCAACTCCACTCCCCCCAGTAATTAACAAAATTCCATCCCACTCGGTAATCGCCTGCGAGGGGGGGGGGATTTTTCCCGAACTGGTTCCGGAACGTTCGAACCGCAGAGCCGTGGAAAGCAATTACATTCTTTTAAGGAAAACAGAATGCCCCTCCGAACGGTTTAAAAATTCATTCGGGAGTTTCGTTCCATTTCATTGTGGTGATCCCGGTAACGAGCAAATTAAGATTAATGGAAGCGGCTCGCCCCGGCAGCGCGATTTAAAATTTTTCCCCGGGTTACTATACTCCGAAATGCATGACACCGCATATGTTGAGGAAATTTGGTTAATGCTGTTTACTTGGCGAAAGGTGGGGAGTTAGAGAATTATACCGCACGTAATTGGCTTCGCTTTGTGTTTCGGGACAAAATTTTATTAGAATTCAACAGCGGAGAAGTTCTGTTGCTCCTTAAAAATAGCGTCAAAGGGAGAAATTTACCGATAACAGGATGAGAATGAACGTGGATTCTGAAAACGCGATTTTTCGCCGTTACGAAACGTTTTAAAATAAGATCGGGGCTTTGCTTTTAATACGAACGGGGTTTATTTTTAACTATGTTTTTATTAACTTGCTTTCTTGTTTGTTTGCGTATTTGTCCCTTACAAATCTTGCAATCGATTTTTAACTAACTTCCCAAGCAGCTAGACATTTGAAACTTTTGGAATAGCTCAGAACACGATGGCAATGCGTTTTTTTAATACTTTTAGCTAAATTTAAGCAGAATTACATTTATTTTCAGTTATTTTCAGTTAATTTTGTTTTGTAGACTGGTGCAGCCATCTATTGGCCGGGACGGGAACGAAAAGTTAAATGCAAGTTAACTTCCCAATAACTTCATTTTCTTTCAAGTTGATGGGATAATTCATGAAAAAAATTTTAAAAGGTATTTATTAATACATAGAATTGTCAAGTTTATATGATTCAACAGAAAATATAAAAACATGGTTTATTAAAAGTTCTTTTTATCTTGTAATTATTTAATTATGAGCACTAATGTGTTATACTTTTCAAAAGCGGTTAAACCTGCTAAGTAGCAGTCCAACACTGCTGTTTCAGGGTATCGAATTGACCTGTTCTGGGTATACTATATTTGTATCTTGAACATGGTTTCATACCCTTCCAGTTAAAACTCCCATTTTTGTAATATACCTAAAACAGCATGCATGCGCTGATACCAAATCATCCAGAGTTTACCTACCGACAGACACACACACACACCTATCTATTTATCTATCTATATCTATATCTATATCTATATATATATATATATATATATATATATATATATATATATATATATATATATATATATATGTGTGTGTGTGTGTGTGTGTGTGTGTGTGTGTGTGTGTGTAAGTAATTCTAGGAACGTAAACTATATTTAACTATATTAATTTGTATTAAAATTAGGCAAATTAGCGTTAAACGGTAATTTACTATTAGAAATTCTACTGTTTTCCAATTGAGGAAGTAGGCTGTTTTTTGCATTGAGTTCACAAGACCCAGGTCATCAACAATTAATTGCCTAGCACGCGCTCGGATTTACGCAATTATCGAATGTTCGAAATCATGAGAGAGTGACTCACGATGCTTCGCCCGCGTAATTGCAGTGCGCGAAAAAGAACAAAGCATTAGATTGCGGATTGCATTCAGAGATGCCGGTCGCATGTCGTGAGATGAGAATGAGGGCAATGGCATTTTAGCTGGGTTAGTTAGGTTTTTAATTAGTGTTAATTAATAAAGTTTTTCAATTGTTATTTAAGTATTAGCTCTTTGCCACAAGCCTACTTCGATGACTGCTTTTAGATTAATTTTTTAGGTAAAGAGAACGCGGTGTAAGCACCGTGTCATATATAATATATATATATATATATATATATATATATACACACACACACACAGTCATACCTTGGTATTCGACACATTTCTGCGCGAAAAAAGGCTACGGTACTCGACACTTATCACACATGATAAAACTGCTATATATATATATATATATATACACACACACAGGGTGTCCATAATTCAGGTGCGTCTTCAATTCAGAGATTTGGGGGGGGGGGGGGCAACGTCGGCTATATATATATATATATATATATATATATATATATACAGGATGTCCATAATTAAACTCCCACTTTCAAAAGGTTGCAAAAAAAGAACCACTGGTCAGAATGACTTCAATCTTGAACTGAATATACTGGAAGAAGGGGGAAACGATTTGGAATAATAAAAAAGTTCCAAAATGTATCAATAGATGGCGCTGTAACATTTTGAAACTTTTTTTTCATTATGCCAAATCGTTTCCCCCTTCTTCCAGTACATTCAGTTCAAATTTTAAGTCATTCTGACGAGTGGTTAGGTATACTACAAAACTAGAAGCATAACTAAAAGGGTACGTAAGCATGTGCAAAATACAAATATGGGACACCCAAAACAGGTCAATTCATTACCTAGAAACAGGATTTCATTTTTACAGTGTCCTGGACTATCTAAGATCAATGTTAACCTACAGAGAAAATGTTTCCAAGGATAGTTGAAAGTTTTTTCCCCCTTTAATTGAACTCCGTAATAGAGAAAGCAATTTTTAACTGGGGTACTTAGTCATTTTAGAAATTTCGCCCGCTAAAATAAATGAAGTACGCCAAAAACGCAGTTTTTTCCCCTCATAATTCCCTTAAAAATACTAGTGGCGATTCTTTAAAGAATGAGAAAGACACCCGAATAAAAAAATAATTCTTTCTGTACTACGGAGGACAATTTTTAAAAAAATATCTGTCAATACATGCCAACATTCGTCAGAAAAATTTTCTTCATAGGTTAACTTTGAGCCAGCCTTAAGTCATCGATCGTCGTGTCATATATTTTTTTTACATCACGATTCGCGAAATTTGTACAGTATAGCAACCCCATTTGGCGTCACATGGCCGCAACTGGCGACCGTAACACGTCCTTCATATCAACCATTTTTTTCATTAACCAAGTTGAAAGCAAATTTCTAATACAGGAAGTGCATCCAGTAAGTATGAACCGATTGCTCATACATCCTGCGCAGGTCACGTCACTGTAACGACGTCGCCGTTTTTTGATACCTGAACGTCTGGTTCTTCATTTGGTGTAAATTATATTGTTCTATGACGTTTTACGTTAAAATCGAAAATCCCGCCAGCTCTGAAGTTAGGTCGATGATAAGATCTCTGGACGCAAAAAAGATGTTCGTGCTTTACGACCATAAATGCTGAATCCTACTGTGAATCTGCCCCGAGCAACTCAGATTCGACGGCGGGGGTTAGTGTCTGCTGCAATTTGTCTCTTGCACGACAACGTGCAGCCGTACACCGCCGTCTTTACACTTCCATTGTTTGAATAGTTTGGTTAGGAAATTTTTTTAACAACCATCGTATAGTCCCGACCTAGCTCCTAGCTATTACCATTTGCTTCTCAACCTGAAAAGATTTTTTGAACGGCCAGAGACCACAGAAACAAAGGATGTTGTGAAGGAGTTGCTGTATAGGTTGACGCTGAAATTCTTCACGAATGAATACAAAAGCTTGTCTCGATACGACAAAAGCCTCAATAAATATCGTGATTACATAGAAAAGTAGTGTAATATAAATTTTAATATTTGGCAATAAAAATCTTTCAGAAATTTTTTCCTAATTTATTTTTTTTTTTACGCCCAATCGGTTTTTACTTTTTGGATGCGCCTCGTAGATAATACAGTATTAATGCGTCATAGATGTTTCGCAAAGCAAGAAGCTTTAAGGGCAATACAAAATCGGTTAACCCTTTTATTAGGGGCGCCGTTTGCACAGTGCAAATGCGTGAGTCTAATCTTTTTCTTCACTTGCATTCAATGTATTCCAGTTAAATGAGCAGAAAAAATGGCATGTGCTGCCATCTGTTATCAGTTTAAAGAAGTAAAAACATTTTGCAACCCTTAATTGGAAAAAAATTTCCAAGATTTTTGTAGGTTAAGAAAATCAGAAAAAAAAATCGGCACCGTGCAAACGGTGGAGGTTTTTGCCCCTGAAAGAACCAAATTACAAGCGGGGTCGTATTGAAGACCAATGAATTTTAAAATATAATGCATTTCTGACTTTTGCAAGTTAATTTTTAATCACGTGGATATATAGGCAACATAAAAATTATAAAGTCTAACATAATAATGCTTAATCTGCCAGTTAAAATGAAGGGGATTTAAGACGTTAAAGCAGTATTTCATGTTATTCCTTGATATATTTCTTCTTCTTATAAAAAGTACCGTATTTCTCGGACAGTAAGACGCACCTTTGTACACAAAATTGGGGTGCAGGTCACATTAAAATAAAATTAATATTATTATTATATATATATATATATGTGTGTGTGTGTGTGTGTGATAATATTACTAACTACCTATAATCGCCCATTCTGTACTTCATCTCTGTCCTGGTAACCCCTCCTTCTTGTCTTGGCGTAAACGCTTCGCCTTCCCACATACTAACTTCCTCCGCCAATTCTGGCAACCTCTCTGACCTAATTCTATTTTGGCGCTCTTTGCGAGAGACGCTGGACTGGCTCGAAGCGAGTAAGATGTGTTGCTTTACAAAGAATTAAATTAGTTTATTCCTGGCTGATTTTATTATTTTCCGGCCACGATGTATGCTCCTATTTCATGAGATGTCCATCCGGACATTTCATGTATATATATATTTATCCTAATTAAGTAAGAAATTGAAAATATCTTTATACACGCAACAAGATACAAAATATTGTTCTCTAAAAACCCTCCCATACATTTGAGGTGCACCTTATGGTCTGAAAAATACGGTACTCTGCGGAAACAGAAAGGTATGAAAACATCAACTAAATAATGGATACAAAGCTAGGCAAGCATAAAGAAATTAAACGTTGAATTCGTTATTCAGCCCACATTAAGTAATATTTTTCATCGGATTACATTTAACAACTGCAAAACATACCTTTGGTGGTTAACTTTACAAATGCAATTCACAGAATTCAGCATAATAAAAAGGGAAAGAACTTACCTAAAAGAGAAAAGAGAAGTATTAAAATCAAACATTTTCATACATACAAATAATTAACCATTTTATTAGAGGTAAAACTGTTCTGACCATAGTTTTATTACAGCTTCTACCATCAGAAGTGACATTTCATAATAATAATAATAATAATAATAATAATAATAATAAAAATAATAAAAATAAAAAAACAGTTAAGGGCATATACTATAGATGTTTAAGAATAATTTTCTTTTATTTTATTTCATAGATGTACATAGAAAGTATCAAAATTAGGTAGCAACTAAAAAGTCCCGGTATTTATATATAATATCATATTTATACGGTAACCGGGTAAGCACGAAATCAGAAAAGGAACTGCAAATAAATGTATTGTTGTAAATAGTTTTAAATATTCTTCAACATGTGTAAAGATTCTTTATTTCTCCTTCAATTACGTATAGTTTATGTTAAATATTTACTGCCATTAAGCGTTATATTTCGATTAGTGAACCTTTGATGAAATTTTCGAGAAATTTGGCGAGCTTGGCGACTTTTGGGGTGCCCGGAGAGCGTATAACAGGGCTGACCAACCTTTTTTAGTTAGCGACCGACTTTTCTATGATTTTTTATTCGGCGATCGACTAGTTGTCATTTTTTGTGGAAAATGAGCAACTTATCATCACTAACATAGTCCATATATTTATGAAATTATGGCTCGCGATCGACTAAAATCATGTCGAAGATCGACCGGTTGGCCACCCCTGGCGTATAAGATTTCCCCTTGGTGAAGTGGTTATAGAGTTCTCGATTTTTCACGTCTAGAACTATCGAGAATGCCGCCAAGAATATATAAGCATGCCGAACTCCGCTGAAAAAAATTCATTCATTCGTTTCTCTGTTGAAGCTCAGATAAACTGCTCTGTGTGAATTGTAGGCCTGTTATTGTGTCAGCGTGTACCCTTGACGATATTTTCGAGAATTTTGACGACTTTTCGGATGCCCGTAGAACCAATCAGATTTAACCTTGGTGGCGTAGTTATCAAGTTCTAGAATTTTCCCTTTCTAGAACAATCGAGGGTGTCGTCAAGGGTATATAAGCACGCCGAACTCGGCATAAAATTTGCCATTCATTCATATATCAGTTCAGCTGCTCTGTGTGAACTGTAGGCCTCTGTGTATTGTTTTAAATCTGAAGTCTTAGCTGAACTTCAGCGTATTCCTGAATGGCTATTTGTAACATTAGCGACCTGTTTAAGACTAAAAAGAAAATAATCTTGCGTCGCTGCTATCTGGTGTTGTCATTCACAAATATTGTCCAACGAAACGCAACGGTATAAACATTTTCATATACATAAATCAGATTCTACGAAAATTTTTCGTAACTACAGACAGTATAACCAGAATAGCATTTTTGCCGTAAGAAATTAATAAAAAGGCAATTGAGCATAATAAATTTTTCAGAGATCCAACCTCGATCTCTACAAGCATATATGAGAACGGTTTTTCCTCGCCAAGAGTCGCAGTTCGCCGAGATGTTGGCGACAGGTATTTGTAATGGGAAATTACCTTTTTTCCCCTTATATTAAAACAACCCTTTTTTAGGGGGTAAGAACTAATATCTTTCATAGAGTTTTTCCTGCTTATAGGAAAAGTAAATTTTAAGTTACACGTCTCTCCCCATTCTCCAACACCTACTTTAGAGTTGACGACGCACAAATGGTACGGTTGGCAGCAATTTTTATTTCGAATTATAACTCCGCAATGCATGTTTCCAATGTACTATCCAATGTGCGATAGCTCCACGCATTTTTTTCCTTAATAAATTGAATTTATTACAAGATACCAATCTTTATACAAATACAGTCGGACCTCTATTTAACGAAGTTGCTAAATCCCGAAAAAAAGTTCGTTATATGGAAAATTCGTTAAATAGAGATTCCCCTTTTAGAATACTTTAAACTACACAAAAAAGATTTTAAATTCATAAGCACTAAATATTATTAAAAAAAGTAATTAATCACACCTTTATTTTGTAAATTAAATGAAAGAATAAGTTTGAAATGTTCAGAAATATTTTGAGAAAGATGGAGAAAAAAAGTATTGGATCACAAGAAAAAGTTCGTTAAACAGAGAATGAACTTCGATATTTGGATGTTATTTTACGAAGAAATTCGCAAAATTTTCTTGGTTCCAAGGAAAAGTTCGCAAAATAGAGGTTCGTTAAATAGAGGTCCAACTGTACTTTGCTAATCGAGAAAGATTTTTCACATTATTATTCCAATACTATCAAAAACACCCATTTTAAAAATCTAAAACCGGTCGGTGGACAAATATGGCGGAAAGAGCATCAGTCCGACTCCAAAGGTGTCACGTAAGAAATATAAAAATAAACAGAAATCGCCAATAACTTTTATTAAATTAACAGAACTTCGCAGATGATTTGAACCTAAAGAGGGTTTCGTGATATCCCTGGCAGACCCAGACGCATTCTTTATAATTAAGAGGGCCGGGCAAAGTACTGGAGCAACCTAATTCAATAACTGCTCAAAAACATTTGTGAGGGAAAACAAAGAAATGCCAACAGCTAATTAAACTCGAAAATTAAAAAGCGGCAAGTAAAATTTATCTCAAAAAACCTTTCACTCGACACTGATAAACTTTGAAGATAAAAAATGAATTAAAGGTTAGCTGGTATTAATATGATTGAATGAAAACATTATCGTTACTGAACGATATAATTAATGAATCAGGGTTTGGTGATAGAACTGAAAGAGAATTTAAAAGACCTGTTGACTTACGTGTTTAAGTCATTAAGGTTTTGCTGTTTTATTCGCAAATTTGCGACAATAGCAGTAATTTAATCACTTTGAAACTTGGTTTTATTAATTTTTTTTATAGGTTTAAAGAAAGCATCAATGTGTCCTCTCGATTAAGTCGTGACACACGTTAAATGAAAATTAAATTTTCATTTTCTTTTTAACCTCGTCTATATTATCTAATTTTTAACGCTGCATTTAAGAGCGGAAAAAAAGGCTAGCTATCTAAGCGCTTCCCATAAATTATTCCAACAACCTGGGGGCAGGGGGGAGGGGGAGGACACTTCAGAAATATAAAAAATAAGGAACTGTTGAGCTCTATTCCAAAATACAGATTATCATGCTTTGGCGAGTTTTATGAATTTTGCCAAATAAGCGATGTATCGCCAAATATCATCGTAAGTCTTATGACAATTTTGTCGATTTTCACTGTTGGCTTTTTTTGTAACGTAGGATTACGTCCCTCATAACTGTATTCCGGAAAGCTAAATTTCAGAATCCTCCGTCGCGAGTTATAATTTTGGCAGTTACCAAACCCAGTCTGTATCGCTTGGGCAAGCAGTAAAAAGTTAAACAGAAAAGTACCAAAGTGCGTCAAACTTTTGGTATATATATACACATACTCATACGTACATGTATATAAATACATATATATATAACACATACATGCAAAAGAGGTAAGCAATGATAAGTAATCCTACGTTAATAACCCGCGGTAGTTTCGTTAGAAGAGACTACCTGAAATTTTTTTTAATTCTCTATCTCAAATGTGATTTAAACTTTACAGTCTTCATTCTTTTTGTCTTTTTTTAGCGTTTAATACTTTTACATACGTATTTATTAAATCTTTTTAGATACTTGTTAAAGAAGTTGTCTTATTTTAGAAAAAAAAATTTAAACTAGTGTTTAGTTTCTCTCCACCAACTGATATTTGACGTTGTAGATTTTCGCCAACTGATGCTCGACGCCAAATACTTGTTTATTTTTAGCTCGTCTATTCTACTAAAACAATTCGTTAATGAACTTATAATAATATTTACTTTGCGTGAACAAAACTGATGTAAGTGAAGTAGTTACAAGAGAACTTCATCAAACAACCCAGATGGATACAGATATTTTATTGAATAATCTATCTTCTTGCTAACTACATTGCAACTGGCGAAAACACACACAAGTTGGCGACCATGACTCTCTTTAATATATATCCCAAATGCACGTGTCCTGTGTTACCAACTATATTATACAACAAAAACATAAAGTTATTCTTGTCGAAATTCGTTTTAGGGCCTGTCCACAAAGAATCTGCCAGCGTCAGAGATTCCGTTGGCGCTGATTGGTTGAATGGGTCAATGATTGGTATTTGATTGGTTACAAAATTTTACGCCGACGAATTCTTTGTGAACAGGCTCTTATATGTTATACGTTACGGATAAACACAGATTCCTATCAGTTTCATTTATCCAGATTTTGACAAAAGTAAGTAAAGAATTCAACAAGAATTCTTTGACATCTGGAGCTCAATAATACTACAGTCGAACGTCGTTATAACGAACCCGGTATAAAACGAACTCACGGATATGACGAACGAAAATTTTGGTACCGCCATTTTCCTATTATACGTAATTTGATTGGTCTGTGTCAGTGTAATGTTATCGATTTTAGTAGATTTACTTCATTAATGATCATTTTTAGCAGATTTTATCATTTTTTAATACGAGGGAGAGTCTGCAAATAAATTTCCCCTGGCGACTGTGGACATAATTGTGTATGAAAGACAAAAAATATAATGAGACACTAAAGATAAAACGTAACTTAATTTTTCCACATAAGTACCAAGTACGTTGAGACATTTGTCATACCGCTTTATAACCTTCAAAAAGCCCTCCGGGAAAAAAATCAGGGCTCTGTATACGGAAGAAGCGTTTAACGGCTTGTGTGACTTCAGCATTGCTTTCAAAGCCGGAAACAAATGAAAGTCACTGGTTGCGAGGTCAGGACTGTATGAAGGTTGGTCAAGGCGCTCCCAACCAAGAGTTGCAATATGGTTTTGAGTTACTGTCGCTGAGTGGGGTATCGCATTGTCATCCAAGAACAGAACGCCAGATGTGAGAAGGCCAGGCCGCTTTTTCCGAATAGCTTCCTTCAATTTCGACAGGGTGTGACAGTACCGCGTAGCATTGATGGTTCCAACCTCCAAAAAGTCCAGCAACAAAACTGCTTTAAAGAAGAATCTCTGCGGAAGGCGCTTTGGAAGCAATGCTCAAGTCACACAAGCCGTTAAACGCTTCTTCGGTATGCAGAGCCCTGATTTTTTCCTGGAGGGCTTTTTGATGCTTATAAAGCGGTATGACAAATGTCTCAACGTGCTTGATACTTATGTGGAAAAATAAAGTTACGTCTTATCTTTAATGCCTCATTATATTGTTTGTCTTCCATACACACCTCTCAGGGGAAACTTATTTTCGGACTCTCAATCGTACATCATTACTGAATACACATTGCAACTACTGCGTTATACATTTCATGAACTCTAGCATTTTTCTTAACGGTTCAGATATCGCGAACCACCGGATATAGCAATCAAAACCTTTGGTTCCTTTAAGTTCGTTATAACGGGGTTCGACTGTAGGACAATTTAAATGCAATGTAAATTAAAAAAACGATTTAATTACGGTAAAAGAGCAAACATAGATTCACTTCAGTTTTGTTTATAATCACGATTGGGATTGAAATAATGTATAATTTACCCCAAAATTATCGTCCATAACACCTGGAGCCAAAGAAGTTTCGCCTTCAAAAATAAACGCACAAGAAATACGCATTGTTCGCTCCACCTAATCTTGACGGCGTCCCTTTGAAAAGCTTCATTAACGGTTGTTTTCTTAACTTAAAAATGGAAAAGTATAATCTCTCATTTCTCATTTTTTTTTTACCGTTACGTCAGATTTAAGGCCGGAAGTGACGGCAGATATTAGGTCATTTTCGTTCATACCTTTTTTCACTTAGCCAACAAACTCGATTAACCTTTTTTTTTTCTCTCTCTACACCCTTTAGTAGAGACGCCCTTCTTCTGCTTAACCCGAAACTTTTTAAACGCCCTTTCTACCCATCGACTTTCTTACCGCCCATTTGGAAGAGGCAAACGCCGCCCTAATCGAAGGGTTAACGAGTACATTTACGATTCGCAAATTTTCAACCAATTTCGAGGTTATCAGTCGTACCATAACAGGGTTCGTACGCATTTCCAAAAATCAAAAATAAGGGACTTTCTACGGACTTGCGCTGGCATTAAGGTCAAATAAAACTTATATATATATATATATATATATATATATATATATATATATATATATATATATATATATATATATATATAAAACAGTTCTGTAACTGACTGACTGATTGACTGACTTACAGATAAAGCACAGGCCAAACCGCAGGACCTAAAGGGCTGAAATTTTGCATGGCGATTCTTCTTATAGTGTAGGGATGCGCTAAGAAAGATTTTTGAAAAATTCTTCTTAGATTTTTTTAAAATTAAAGTTTTTAGCTGTTTTTGCAACATTCTTTAAAGTTTGCATTTAAAATAATAACCTGGGGGTTATAAAATTTACATCACGAGAAAGTTCATAAAAATTCCTTTAAAATGAAATCTTTTTCGAATCTTTATCTCCATTTTCTGATTTTTGGTGAATTTTTAAAGATTAATATTTAGAATTTAATTTATTAAATGCCAACCACGTGCTTTTTTTTTTCTTTTTGTGATACTTTAAATTAATTTTGCGTCACGTGCATATCAACGAAATAAATTGACAAAAAAAAAATTAAAGTACGGTAAAAGATAAAATTTAACCACTAGACTCATTGAGATGGAAGTTTTTAAAGAATTTAATTCAAATTAGTATGTTTTATGGATATTAAACATACTAATTTGTTGCATACATTGACTGTTGTATTTAATTTGAATATTTTCTTCTACATTATTTTGTCTATAAAAATATCCGTTACGATTTTTTTATAAATATATTTTTTCTTGGCATTAATTGCATACATTGACAGTTTTATTTGTTATTGTAATTGAATTGTTGAATATTTGTTATATATATATATATATATATATATATATATATATATATATATATATATTTATTTATTTTTGATTTGGCATTAATTGCATACATTGACCGTTGAATTTAATTTGAACGTACTCCGTAGCGAAGCACGGGTATTCAGCTAGTGAATTATATTATTCATAGATCGGAATTTAGAAGTGGGGTTGTGTTTTGTTAAAAAGAGTATTTAGGATACGCGTTAAATGTAATTTAGGAGTACGCGCTATATATATATATATATATATATATATATATATATATATATATATATATATATATATATATATATATATATATATATATATATATATATATATATCACATAAGCAGACATAAAATCCAAACAGGAGAGATGATAGTAGTCGTATAACCAGAAAAGAACTTTTATGAGGTTTCAACCTTGTGAAGACAGATTTGTAGAAGTGGAGATATCCAGTTTAGCCGCTGCGGCCACCCGACTTGCCGGGGCGCGGAAAGGAAGATACTCTGACAGCAGCTGCTTACAAGTCAGAATAAAGCCGATAAGTCTTCCGTTGCAGTCGTATTTATGATGGTTATTTTACCTGTTTTCCTACCGGGTTTTAGAATTATATAATTGGCCAGAATCTGTTACATGGCGGACGCTGGGGGATTTGGTTCACTGGTAAATAGTACTTGAAAGTAAGCATATTTATTACAGACACTTTAATGAGGCTTGTAAGTTAAGGCTTGAAACAGGCATATTTATGATATAATAACTGTTAAGTAGGACTTGAACGAGGCATATTTATTATCTACTCTTCATTGGGGTTTAGTAAGTACGGGCTCGAAAGCAGTTATCTATATACAGTGGAATCTCGATCTATCGTTTTTCAAGGGACCGATTGAAATGAACGATAAATGCGGGAAAACGATAGATGCGGTAAAATAACAAAGCAATAGGATCGTTGGGATTCGAAAAAATGAACGACAGATACGGAAAAACAATGGATCCGAAAACGATCGATCGAGATTCCACTGTATATAAAACAGTTATGTAAATGGCTGACATACGATGCACAGACCAAACCGCTGGACCTAAAGTGCAGAAATGTTGCATGGCAATTCTTATAGTGTAGAGGTGCACTAAGAAATATTTTTGAAAAATTCTTCTTAGATTTTTTTAAATTAAATTTTTAAGCTGTTTTAGTAACTTTTTTTAAGTTTGCATTTAAAATAATAATTTGGGGGTTATAAAATTTATATCACAAGAAAGATCATAAGAATTTCTTTAAAATGAAATCTTTTCGAATCATCAAGGTACCTCTATTTGCTGATTTTTTAGTGAATTTTTAAAGATTAATTTTTAGAATTTAATTTATTAAATGCTGATCACGTGATTTCTTTTTCTGGTACTTTATATAAATTTATCGTCACTAGCATAACAACGAAATAGACAAAAAAATATTTTTCTTCCCTTGCTAATGCGGCAGACGATTGGACATTATCCAAAAAAATATTAAATTACAGTAAAGGATATGTTCCTCAAACTGTACTATTTTACTTGTACTATATTCTTTAGTATGTCCTATTAGATTTAATTTGAATATTTTTTCCTACATTATTTTGTCTATAAAAATATCCGTTACGATTTTTTTTATACATTTATTCGTTTTTTTTACATCAATTGCATATATTGATCGTTGCATTTATTATAAATATATTTATTCATATTTTTGGCATTAATTGCATGCATTGACCGTTGTATTTAATTTGAATGTACTCCGTAGCGAAGTACAGGATTTCAGCTAGTTTATTATATACTAGCGGCCTGTCCCGACTTCGTCCGGGTTGAACAAAATATTATACAAATAAATTTCCAGTTGATAGCCAATAAATTGTATATCTTTTTTTACCTTAAATGTCCAATAAAAAGCGTAGTTCCAAATGTAGCTTTCTTCAATAAACCATTTAACGTTTCCAGTTTCAAAAATCCTTTTTGTATTTATCAATACCTCCTCTACTTGAATCTTAAAAATATTAAACCTTTTCCTTACGGGGTGGGATAGCATATATCCGAAGTATATACTCTCGAAAAATACGGTGTGATGTCGGCAGAGATATAGTCTCGAATTCCACTTCGTTGTGACTTTCCTAACGTCTTTGCCCCCAAAGAACAATTGGGTGACATTCTGGGAACGGGGGGTCAATCTTGCCGAAAAGGACTGAATAATAATCTTTTGTCGTTCTAGCTAGAGGCTATTTCTTTTCAGGCGAGAGACATCAGTAGGGCGGTTCACTCGCGGTTCATCCATTTTCAGCCTTTTGAGAGATGAAAGAGGCAAGGAGTGCCGATAAACTACTATTGAAATTTTTCTTCAATAGTAAGAAAGCAATAAGAAAGCAATTAACCACTCTTTCACCTGACCCCCCACGCTGAATGTCCCCCATATAAAATGGGGATAGGAAGTAGATAACATTTTCCAGTTGTAAACAGCGATTTCGAAAAACGGACCCCGTAAGCTAAAAGGTGTTACTATGGTTACTTGACTGCGGTTGACAAAGGAAAAGATGTAAGGTACATTTTAATGTACAAAAGTTGTACATTACCCTCCACATACAAAATCTGCTCTCTCTCTTTGTATATTATTATAGAAGTATAGATACACATTGGTATCCCCCAAAATTAGAATAAGAGATGAAATAAAAATAAAAAAATAAAAAATGATTTTAAGTAAAGAATTTTTTTTAAATTATTTTAAGCACCTAAAATAATATTCAAATTAATATTACGTTATTTATTAATTAAAGTTAATTTTTTAAAAGAAAAAGGTGTGCTTGAGACCGTAGTTTTATTGAAAAATAAAAAAGGATTTTAAGTAAAGAATGTATTTTTAATTATTTTAAGCACCTAAAATAGTATTCAAAGTAATATTACGTTAGTTATTAATTAAAGTGAATTTTTTAAAAGAGAGAGGTTAAGAGATGAAATAAAAATACAAAAATAAAAAAAGGATTTTAAGTAAAGAATGTTTTTTTAAAATAATATTAAATTTTTTTCAAATAATATTCCTAAAATAATATTCAAATTAATATTACGTTAGCAAATAATTAAAGTTAAATTTTTAAAATAAAAAGGGCGTGCCGGAGAACGGCTAGGTTCTAACCACTATCGTAAAAACAGAAGCCCACCGCGATAGCACCACGCTAAGGATCGTTGAAGACTTCGGCACAAAAAGTGGTAGAGGACAGTAGCGGTAAGAATGGAGATTGTTAGGATTAAGCCCCTAACTTTATTTCTACTGATCAGATATACATAATATATAGGCTATGACCATCTGGAATAATGTACATTTCAAACAGTGAAAGAATTTTTCAAATAGGTGCAGTGGTTCTGGAGATTACCCTCCACGTACAAAATCGCTCTCTCTTTATATATAAGTATAGATAGATAGATTGTAGAAGTATAGATACACATTGGTATCTCAAAATTAGAGTAAGAGATGAAATAAAAATACAAAAATAAAAAAAGGATTTTAAGTAAAGAATGTTTTTTTAATTATTTTAAGCACCTAAAATAATATTCAAATTAATATTACGTTACTTAATAATTGTGTGCACTCCGCCATCTTGGATTTTTTTGCGCCAACTTGGCTATTTTACCGTGTTTTCAGGAGTGGAAAAATTCTCGCCAATGTGTTTTAAGCGGTGTTTTCAAAACTCTGGACTTTGAATTTTTTAGCTTTTTTAATAAAAACCACCTGTTTAAATTATGAAACTTAGAAAAAATTTTGAAAAATTATTTAAACATTGGACTTAGATTTATTTTTGGGTTTTTAATAAAAACCAGTTTTTTAAATTATGAAACTTGGAAATTTTTTTGAAAAAAGAATTCTCAAATATTGGAAATTTTGGGTTTTTCTTTTAGTTTTTTTAATAAAAACAATCTTTTTAAATTATGAAACTTAGAAATATTTTTGAAAAATCATTTAATCGTTGGACTGAGATTTTTTTTGGTCATTTTTAATTAAAAACTACCTTTTCAAATTATGATCCATATGAAAAATTTGGTCAAATGAATTTTACTTACAGATAAAATTTCAATGCCATGTATTCAGTTTGCCCTAACTCTTTGACTAATAGCAATGAATCACCAAAATATTATGCCAATATATTGTTAATTAGAAAAAAAATACAGCATTTTCGTACCACCTAAATAACTTGCAATTTAAAAATTATCTCAAATTCAGCTTTGAAAAATGTAAAATAATTATGAACCCATAAATTTATGGTGAGTAACCAGATACTCTTTTTTTTTTTTCGGGTTAGGGCATTGTGGTAATGAAATTTTACTTCAGATTTGACCTTAACCAAATATTTGGTGCATACAATAAAATCGGGACAATGATTAATTGACCATTTATCCTGCTGTGTTGGAAATAAGAAAAAAAACCCTTTTTCTAAACCAGTAACTTAACCTTAACTAACTTCTTAACTTAGGTTCCTGGGGAGAGAGAAGTTGAACTTCAGTTATTTAAATTTATTTGTAATCCACTACAACTTGGAATTATAAAATTTTTTAAAATATATTGTATTTAAAATGTATACTGTATTTTACATTTTACGAAAAAATGATGGCAGATAATTTTTACTTCAAATAAATGAAATGGTGTATCATTATAGTATACTAATTGGCAATCGATAAACAAAATTAAAAGCAACTTAAATTTAAAAAGTTAACGAAAAACTGATAATGGATTCAAAAATTTTCAACAAAAATACTCTTAGTTTTAAAAATAATTTACTCTTTTGAGTATAGTCAATTTCACTCAGATTTCCAGTTCAAGGCCGAGATCTGACTTAAAATTATTATACTGTAATTAAAAGATCACATCAGAAATAACTGTTTGATCTTAAAATTAGAGAATTTGACATTGGGTTATTTTTACCAGAACGCAATAATTATCGCCATGCGAAATGCGCCAAACCCTGGCGGAAAAATCCAAGATGGCGGCCGTGCACACAAATCTAGAGTATCTCCCTCTAACTTTATTTCTACTGATCAGATATACATAATATATAGCCTATGTCCATCTGGAATAATGTATCTGTCAAATTGTGAAAGAATTTTTCAAATAGGTGCAGTGGTTCCGGAGATTACCCTCCACGTACAAAATCCGGTCTCTCTTTATATATTAGTATAGATATTAACTTCACTGGGGCTTGCGGGTCATGTTGTTATATATACTGTCATGTTAATGGGTTTTAAACATCGATTGCACGATTGGAATTTCTAGTGCCTGGAGAAGATTCAGCGCCTCTTGCATTAAAGACAAATGTAAAATATGACTCCTAGGTTCTAGTCTAGAAGAGGGGTAGAGCTTTGTTAAAAAAAAGGCTTTGCAATACACGTTGGGTTAAATTTGGGAGAAGGCATTTTTTGTTACACACACACACCTTTGCCTTTATATATAAAAGGCAAAGTCTGTGTGTGTGTGTGTGACCGAGTTTTTGTCTGCTCGCGGCACGGCGCAAAGACGGCAGGTCGGACAGTCTTGAGATTCGACACGAAGATGCCCCCCGAGGTCACATTATGCACCTCGAAGCCCTTTTTTCGATTTTTTAATTAGATTTTCCGTAATTAAATATTTAGTCGCGATTTGGAGCTCCCGGACGAGTAAAAGCTCCGTAAATCCTAACGTATCCGTCCAAGAATTTTTTTTTTTTGGACGAGCCTATACGGGAAAGATGACACTATACGGAAATCACAATTAAAATTGTCTATCTTAATTTATCGATTAATTGTGATTTTTTTTCGATCGCCTGTACGCACCCGTTTTTCGGGGAAAAACGCGATTTTGGCCGCGACCCTTTTTTCCAAATTGTCGAATCGATACGTAAATGTTGTTACATTTTTACGAAATTTTTATCTCAGAGACCCTAGACATCACAGTTTCGAAAGCCAGAACCAAAATTAATTTACAAATTGTAGTTATTTTTTAATAATTTACACTGCTGGCCACCCAAATTGCAACACCAAGAAAGACAAGAGATATCACAACAAAATATATTTTGTAGATAACATGTTGACCAAGTATCAAATGATTAAATTTATAGACTTCTGTGAAGCGTGGTTCCTACCAAAATCTGTAACCAGAGTAGCCGCCATTGTTGGAGATCACCACTGTCACACGCCTCGGCATTGATTCAAAGAGACTTTGGATGAGTTCTTGGGGTACAGCAGACCAAGCAGTTTCCACACGTTGCCAAAGTTGATCTGCTGTGGCAGCTGGGGATGGAATCTGGATAAATCGTAGAGCAACCATGGACCACATGTTTTCTATCGGCGAAAGATCCGGAGAGCGAGGCGGCCAGGGAAGCAATTCAATCTGGCGATTGACGAAGAACCGTTGGACAATGCGTGCCACGTGTGGTCGCGCATTATCCTGTTGAAATATGGCTGTGGGTAAGCCCTGAAGGTAAGGAAACACAACTGGCTCCAACACCTCGGAGATGTAGCGCTGGCTGTTTTAAGTACCGGCAATGCGTGCTAGAATGCGTACTAGTGTGCGAGAGTGATATCCAATACCGTCCCATACCATAATACCCGGTGCAGGACCAGTGTGGCGGTGCATAACGCAGCTGTTCAGCATCCTCTCTTCACGGTGTCTCCAGACTCGAATGCGAACATCGTGGTGTTGCAGACAGAAGCGTGACGCGTCAGTAAAGACAATTTCATTCCATTCTGCCGTCCACATCCTTCTGTCATCGCACCATTGGCGGCGGAGACGTCTGTGGTTCTGCGTCAAGGGTAGACAAAGCAATGGACGTCTTGCGGACAGACCACTCTGCTGTAAACGGCATCGAATGGTACGCGCAGACACTGGATGATGCGTTACAGACTGCATGTTCTGTGCTATGGTTCGTGATGTGACTGAGCCATCCGTCACTGCCATGCGTACAATTTGCCTGTCATCACGTGAAGTGGTGCGCTGAGGTGGATGCGATCGAACACGCCGGTCCGTCGTACCCTCCTGCATCCAACGATCACATATCCGCATTACAGTTGTTTGGTTTCGTCCAACACGACTACCGATTTCCCTGAAAGATAATCCACAATCTCGGTAGGCCACTATCCTTCCTCTGTCGAACTCGGATACTTGATCAAAAGATGATCGCTGTTTGCGACGAGGCATAATTGATCATTTTTTTGAAAAAACCACAAGAAAAACACAATTTCCGAACTTGAAATCGTCGAAATCTCCAAGCCTTAAATAGCGCTTTGAAGTGGCGCCACAGGCGCGCGTGATGTGCGTCTGCGCTGAAATTCTAATCATTTGCATATCTCACCTCCGCTAATGCATGTTGTAAATTTCATGTTATTTGCATATTTCCTGCATTTACAGTGGCCAGCAGTGTATTTTATGATTCGGAAACTCTTGCGAGAAATCTCATTTTGGAGATTTCGTTCTTCATTTCCGGACGAAGGTAAAGAGGGAGAAAATGGGCGTGCCTTTTTCGACGTCAAGCACGTGATGTGTTGGGGCGTTTGTTTTCTATGAGGGATTGGGTGGTTAAAGGAAATCGATTACTATTGCAGTGATAATCGATTAAAAAATCGCATTTAGTAATGCCGTAATTTTTTTGGCCAACACTTAGTTAATATCATATAATTTGTGGTGTGTTTGTGGAAAAAATCTATGAAGATTTCAAAGAATTTCAGCACAATAAACATCTTAATACGTTTTTCGTCTCGCTGACTGTTGTGGAAAGTTTTAAGTAATCCTATGTCAAAAATTTTGCCAAAATGTGCCAGAAAGGATTAAATTTATATGGGTAAAATAATGTATCGTGGTGAGGAAAAGGATGACAGCGACGCCCATTAACAAAGGGTTAAGGCTACTAAAAAATTGGTAATTACATTACCCGAGCAACGCCGGGACGGGTACAGCTATATATATATATATATAGATATATATATAGATAGCTATATATATATATATATATATATATATATATATATATATATATTTTCATTTATTCAGTTGGGGATGATAGTGGTAACACAAAAGCTTTCCCGTCCTGGTCAATAGTGATACAAACAGAAAACATGCAAAATTAACTGTATTTTGATAAAGAGCCATAAACTAAAAATTCTTGTATTTCGATTCGAAAATAAGGAATTTTTAAGTACCGGGAAAAAAACGGTACTTTTTAAAAACTTTTTAAGAGTCCTTCGAAACAGAAACTGTAAATAAGGAGTTCTTATGGACTTTTACGAACCCTTACATATGTTTTACTAATAACTGACATGTTTCAATAGATTAGGTTCTGTGGGCCCGAGGTAGCCTTTCGGTAACGCGGCGGGTTTCGGTGATTGGGGGTGCTCGGTTCGAATCCCGAGAAGCGCCGTTAAATACTTTCATGTTTAGGCCATGTATGGGAACGTTAATTCCGTAGACGGGAAAGTCCTGTGAGGTCAGTAGGTGGGGAAGGTACGATCCCCTCAGATGTCGCCCCTGGGGGAATCGTGGTGGCACCTAGCCAAGTTGGACTCAACCATTATGGTGCTATTCTAAACCGGAGCCGCACTACTAAGCCCGAGGCCATTATAGGCCTGGTTTGAAACTTCTAGCCAGGGGACATTAGGAACAACAACAGGTTCGTTTTTGTCATATTCTAGCCCCGCCCCTCCCCCTACCAGGCCCTGGTTTTTCATTAAGCCCGGGCCTATGGGCCCCCCCCCCCAAAAAAAAAAAAATTATTTTAAAAGAGAAAAAAAAGAAAAAATTCCCAATTTATTATTTTTTTTTACTTTTTTTAATAGCAATTATTTTTATATATCCTTTCAAATTTGATTGATTGGTTCATCACATCTATAGTTCATCATATGTATGTTATAGTGTATATAAGGGATTAATAAGTTTTTCTGGTTGCATTGTATTGGTGTATTAATGATGAAGTTAATATGTTGTATTGCTTTTTGTTATTTGATAATGTTCTAGGCTTCTACGCTTCAAATAGCCAATTCTTGGTAAAATGGTATTTTCACAATGAATCATGATTATTTTTTGTGTGTGTCAATTTTGGAAATTTTACGCCCCCATCCCAAGTTGTGCCTATAGTCAAGAATTTTCTAAATCTGGCCCTGACAACTACTTTTAAAAAATCATTCCGTTTCCAAAGAAGCAATAATTGAATCAAACAACCAATCTGTTAAACAACGGATCTGAAAATTCGACACCTTTTGAAATATTCGCTCAACATTCGTGTCCCCGTTAAGTTGATCGAGGGAACAGACTAAACGACTCCACACTAATCTCCATTTCTAAGGAACCACATGCCCGACATATCAGCATTCTTAAAACTAAAATGCTTCACCGATAACCATTCCAACGTCATAAAATTAACAACAACATTTCATTTCCTCGACATCAAATTAAATCTCCCTGGCCAAAACACAAACACGATATTTAAATGCCATTTAACTACCAAATTGTACTGCTGAAATTTTTAATAGATTTTCAAACATTGCTCTACATTGGGTGTTTCATGTAAATCCGGAACGAGGGAATTGAATGAATTACCCCCGTCTTAATGAGCATTCCAGGAGCAAGTAATTCTCAGGGGGTACTTGAATCGAATCGTCTGAATATATGAGAGGAGAACCATTTTCCCTTAGATCGATAACAATCATGAATCGCGAGCACCAGCGATTTGCGTTTGATCCTCTAAAGAGTCGGATCGTGTAAGAATTCCGTAAGTACGGAATTAGTTCCATATCTGAATATTCAATATCCCGCATTAAAATTTCAGCGTTCTTGTACGACTTAACCGATTCGCTAATCATTTTCGCCGATTTCGGAAATTTGGCGATGAAAAGGCAGCTAGTCGATAAAAGGTTTTATACTTTTATCATATTCTCGCGTTTATGGCTATTAATAATACAGAGATATTTCGCCGCCGATTTCCTTAACGTTATAATTTTGACGAGTTTTAAATACCTCTATATATACGAGGTTAAGGCTGCTCTGTACTAACCCTATTGGATTCGCTCGCCTCAATGATAACCTATCAATAAAATGTGTCTACTATTGACAGCTACATAAAAGCTTATAATCCGATAATAATTACAAGATAAAAAGAACTTTTTAAGTACCACGTTTTTTAATTTTCTGTTGAATCATATAAACTTGGAAGTTCTCTCTTAATTGAACAAACTTTCACTTAATTATTCTTTTTCAATTTCTTTTATTTAATTTTAATCACTTTTTAGTCGTTTCCACTATCTACAAACTTTAATTTTTATAATTTTTTCTAAATTTTTTGCACAATATTTTTGCAAACAAACTAAATTCACAAATTGTAAACAAATTCACATTCACATGTATTCTGTTTTCAAAATCGTCAAACGCGGTTACGCAAAAGTGCAAGCATTGAATTCGATCGAAGCGCCACCTTGCGGATTTTTTTGGCTAAAAGTATTAAAAGAATGCATTGTCATGGTGTTCTGAGCTATTCTAAAAGTTTTAAATGTTTAGCTAGTCGGGAAGTTACTTAAAAATCGATTGCAAGATTTGTACTGGACAAACACACACACACACACACAAACAAACAAGAAAGCGAGTTAATAAAAACATGATTAAAAAAAATGGTATTTTTATTGGACTATCAGAGCGTTTAAAATTAAACCGGTAAAAATGTGTGTGGTTTGACCTCACACTCTGTCTATGACATTGCAATTCCGCTAGGAATAAAAATTTCATCTTGATATCTGAAAATGTAACTATATATATATATATACAGTGGACGCTCGTTAATTCGAACTCGGTTAATTCGAACTTTCGGTTAATTCGAACTAATTCAAAAGTCCCCAAAAACTTGTATTGGAGTTAATGTTAGAAAAATCTCATTAATTCGAACTAAATTTTTATCACTTCGGTTAATTCGAACTAAAAATTTGACAAAAAAAAAAATTCTTTTTCCTCGTTTAATGGAAAAAATACACATTGTATTTATTATTTTGTGTGTCAAAATTTCTTTTCTGTGTAAAGAGGCACATGCCTGCATTCCTAGACTATTGCATGTCCGCTAAACGTTAGTAGCTTTTGTCCTTATTAGTGCTAAACGGAAAAAGCAATTTTCCTTTATTTGGATCGATTTTCTTAGAATTTCAGAAAAACTAGTCTTTACTACAAATTCTAGAGAGCTGCGTCAGTTATAACTGCAGTGCAGGCAAGTTAATGTGGTCTAGTTGTTCTTCCTCATTGTGTGGTGTGAACGTGTAAAAGTTGAGGATGTCTACACGTGGAAAGTACAAAACCCTAACTTTGGAGACAAAGGTAGAAATTTTAAAGAAAGTAGAGAATGGCGAATGTAAAACGAAGTTAGCAGCTGACTATGGAATTTTAAAAAATGCCTTGTCAACTAATTTTAAAACAAGGAGTCAATTTTAGATTCATCGGAAAAATCAAAATTTGCTAGAGGAATGAAACGCATGGGAAATGCGTCCCAAGAAGTTCTAGAAAAAGCTCTACTGCTATGGTTCTAGGATGTTAGATCTCGAAATTTTCCGATAAATGGACCCCTAGTGTTGACGAAGGCTGATGAATTGGCAAGTCGAGTGGGTATTGAAGATTTTAAATGCAGTGATGGATGGCTTTCTCGATTTAAGTCAAGGCACAATATTTCTTATCAAACTGTATGTGGTCAAAGCTTTGATGTAAACGAAGACGTATGCACTAATTTCGGTAGGAAACTGCCAGGGCTTTTCTCTACTTACCTGCCGAAAGATATTTTTAATGCGGCTATAATGGACAAAGCCATAATGGACTCTATTAAAACTCTGAAAGCATTTATTCAGATGGAACCTTCCTCTGAAAATGAATTGAAATGTTTACTTCAAATCGAGAAGCTGGCTGAACAATGTAGGCATCATAAACAAAACCAAACATCCATTTTACAGTTTTTCCCCAAAGTGTAATTCATATTTTTAATAAAAGTTTACTTTATACTGCAAATCTTCTGCTTCATTTTATGATTAAAGTAAGTCTGTATTGCTTTTTAATATGTTTAACTTTAGATAACATAGTATGATATATTTTCTGGGGTTATACATACTAGGAGATTTTCTTCTTCGGTGATACACATTTAAAGTTATATATTTTGTTTTAACATCGGATAATTCGAACTTTTTTCTGAGAACCTTTGAGTTCGAATTAACGAGCGTCCACTGTATATATAAAAAATGTACATACATATATATCAGGGGTCGGCAACGCGGTGTCCGCGAAACAATTTTAAAGTGCTCGCCGTTCAAATATTGAAAAATTTTAGATATTTGAACAACAAACGCTCGTAGATGTAATGAATAAATTTAGTAAAAAAATTTTAAAATCGTAAAACCGTAAAAATCAAAAACTGACCAGCGTGATCTCTCGACAGCGTTGCTCTCCCCTTGCGAGTACGAGATAAGTACGAGACAGAAAATTATTTCAATGAAAATGCTACAACCTATCAGTTTGCCAAACATTTTAATTCCTTATTGGAAGAATTTTATAACAGATTTGAAGAATTTTTCAAAATCGAGGCATTCTTGGCGTTTTTTCACTAATCCTTTCTCTCATACAGGGGATGATGTGACCAACAAAATTGCAACATATTTTGATATTTCCAAGAATTTTGATAATTCCTTTTTATTTTCATATACAACTAGAAAAGTAAGTGGGGGATTATAGTACCAACTTGATATCCTTTTAATACATATATTTTACTACATATAACAATGACAGAAAATTGAAAATAACCTTACAATTTTCTTGTATGAAATTATAAACACAAGTGTTCCATTTTTGGGGTCTGAAAAAAGTAGTCCTAATATGAGACCCCCATTCTACAACTCTAAATATGAATTAGAATTACTGAAAAGTTCGTAAAAACAAAACTGTACACAATAATTAGATAGTAGTTACCTATATACGCTAATGGGTGAAAATGAAAAGTAACATTTTAAACAAATTAGTTGGTTTACACTACAGGTTTTGTTTACTTTTTCTTTCTAGATTCAAACTTTTCACATTTTTTACAAATAAAAAGTTCGTCAGCTCCACAATCTTCATGGGCCCATCTGAAACATCTTCTACATTGACGCCACTGCTCTCCCCGTTTGTCGTCTGAAAATAAACAATCACAAAAAAGGCATTCATTGTCGTTTTCATCAATGCTATCATCACTGCTGTCATGGAGAGAAAGTTTTACAACATCTTCAAATGAGCTGAGATCATCATAGCTATAATTAAGCTTATTCATTCTCTGTTTTTTAACTAGTGTTGCATTTTCATCCATCCTTAATTTTCCCCTTCCTGTAGGGATCCCTTTGACTTTTCCTTTTCCACTTATTGTTTCCTTTTGCTTTTCTTTTTACCTTAATCTCATTTTCCTTGTTTATCCTTTGATTTCGTATCTTTTAGGTCAATTCCTTTTTTTTTCTTGTAGGAAACAGAGTTTTTTCGAATATGCTGCACTTCTTATATTAATGCTATCAATCAATTTATTTTTATAGGGCGATGATGTGATAATATCGGCTTTATGGGCCCTTGGTTTCGTGGTGTTTTTCTCAGGTAACGGATTTATTTCTTCATGAGTCACTAAGAACTGGTTTGAACTTGTTGTTTGATCAATACCTTCCACATTGTCACTACTGCTACATGGTTGTGGATTTCGCCTGGGCGTCACGGCATCTACAGTTTTAGAGGAAACAAGGCTGTAAGAGTGAAAATTAAAATGCCTAATATGAGACCCTATCTCACATTAGGCATGATCTGGGGTCTCATATTGGGCACGACCATGTTGTTGAACACGACAACGAATTTTTTTAGGTTAGGATTGACGTTAGCTTAAAAACAAACAGGCGTGTTTACATTCCACATTTATAGCTACCTATCCAATACTAACAGTTTTAATAAGAGCCTTACCTTAAAGGTGAAACCAGCCAATGAAAATGGTGATGCGAAAAAGTCGACGAGCACACATTCAGAAAAAAAAATACTGCACTTTTGTGTGCGCTTGCAAACACTCGACTGACTCACCGATTACGAATGATGCAATAGACTACTGTTTTACGCTAAAGTCGCCAGGCGGCAGCACTTTATACGTCCTATAGGCTGGGGTCTCATATTAGGCAAGGTCTCATATTAGGCATACTTACCCTATATATACAGTGTGCATTCTTTGAATGTGAATGAAATTGTTTTTCATTTTTATTCAATATTATGATTAATTATGTTTACAAAACACATTTTTGTTGTAAAAACTCATACAAAACACACCTATTCAAAGCAATTTTCTTTATTTAGAAAAACAATGGTATGAATGGATGAATCAATGCAACTCGCAGTTAGATTAGACCTTTTAAGGCCTTTTTCCCCATTGCTTCCGGTGAGTAGCGGAGCGTAGTGTCAGCAATAAAATTTTTAACCAATCACTGAGCTTAACATGAGCACGTGATACGTCAAACCAATCACAGGCAATGTCAACTATCTCGATGCCAAACGAGGGACGCTACACTCCGGAAGCATTATGAACAAAGGCCTAATATCATTGCCGCGAGCAGTATACAGTAAAACCTCGTTAATTCTGATCTCCGTATAATCCGGATCAGCTTTGTAGATGTTATTTTTATTCAATGTTCCCATTAGATAATTTTTAACTATGATAGCGAGAACGGAACTGCAAGTACGCCAAATATTCGCTTTTTAGTTTGATTCAATGTACAGTTCCTGCATAGAATGTACAATAAATTATGGTAATAAAATGCCTTTTGTTGAGTTTAAAAAAGCTTTACTAGACATACCATTTCTTTGTTAAGAAATGATGGGAAAAGTTTTTATATTTTTTAATGTCTTGTAAACAATACTATGTACTTTTGTTAAAAAACATCGTAATAAACTATATCTAAGTTTTATCATAATAAACGGTACGTCTCCTTAGTTAAGGATTTTGCTTTGCTTATTACCCATATTATCCGGATTTTCGATTGTCCGGATTGCCTATGGTGCCAGTTACTGCGGATAAACGAAGTTTTACTGTACTTGCAAAACGCTAAAAAATTATTGTTTTAATGACACTTCTAATATGATAATAGAAAAAAAATATACACACAGAACATTTTCAGAATAATCTATCTATCCAATTTTTAAATTCTCAATTTGTCTGCTCTTATTTAAAACAACAAAATATATGCCCAGTAGCACTACATCTGTAAAATTACGATTCCCCTAAAATGAAAAGAAAGAGAACAACAACAAAAAAAGAAATCGCTGAATTCGGGCCAAAGACACTGATTTTCAGCTGTCAAGCTGTAACGCAATTAAGGTTGTAATCTCGAACAGCGGGCCTTTTGGCGAATTTTTAAGTTGGCGATAAATACTGGCCAGCACTCGATGAAAAAAGATAACTATCAAACTTTCTTAATTCTCAAATGCCTGGATTTTTCTTCTTAATTTAACAACAACAACAACAAAAAAATCATTTAAATTAAAAATTTAGACAAAAATTTTGAAATAAAAAGACGTAAATTATAGAATTCTTTTGAGTACACACTTTTGGTTACATTTACATTTCGGGAAGAATATTTTCTATGTAGCCAAACTGATATATCATGCAGTGTAGGGTTAAAAGTAAAATAAAATTCCAAGGTTTGGCGAGAAATCCACCTTCCCCCCAAAGTGATAAAACAAACGAACGAATGTTACTTGTCTAAACAAAAATTCTTCAGGGGCCATCTCCTAATCAACCCTTTTGGAGGGGAAGAAAGTTCCATTTTCTGAATAATCAAACTATTTTCGATAAACAACTTTAATAAAAGGTAACAAATAAATTTAATAACAATAACCAATTTACATAAAGTAAACGGCATATAGAGGTGAAAGTAACGGCTCAGAGGAACGGTAGATTGAATAGACTTGAGCAAATCTATTCATCATAATATTAATTGTGTTATTGTTATATATATATATATATATATATATATATATATATATATATATATATATATATATATATATATACACACACACACACACACACACTAGCTGTTTACCCGGCCCAGGTGTTTATTAATCTCAATTTTTTACTACACAGGAAAAGGAATGAATTCTACCTATAGTGTAAAATCTAAGTAATTTTATTTACGGGTATTTAAAAGTATATGTACAGTATACAAATGATAAAATAAAATTACAAATTCACTCTATTATTTAACTCAAAATTTGATTTTAAACAACACTTTTAGTTTCCTATATTCATCTCAGTGACTCCGAAAACAATGGATTTGACACTACTCTCGGACATTTTAGACATTTCATTTTTCGACTTCCCCCCTCCTTCCCCAATGCTGATGGGGGGTCTGAACTTGCACTTAAACGGCATCAGTTGTGTCACTATTCGTCTCAATGACCCCGAAAACCATGGATTCGACACTATTCTCGGTCATTTTGGACATTTTATCTTCTCCCCCGCCTCCCCTCCAACGTTGATGGGGGGAGGGGGTGCCGAACTCTCACTTCAACGGCACTGGGATTGCCACTGTTCCTCTCAGCGACCCCGAAAACTATAGATTCTACACTACTCTCAGTCATTTAGGAGATTTTAGATTCCCCCTCACCCCCCTATGGTAATGGGAGGGGGCTGAACTTGCACTTAAACGACATCGGGAGTGTCCCTATTAATCGCAGCGACCTCGAAAACTATGGATTCGACACTACTCTCGGTCAATTTGGAGATTTTATATTCCCCTTCTTCCCCATCGCCCCCCCCCAATGCTAATGGGGGGGCTGAACTTGCACTTAAATGACATCGGGAGCGTCACTATTAATCTCAGCGACCCCGAAAACTATTGTTTCGACAGTGATATCAGTCGTTTTCGATTATTTTTACATGTGCCCCCTGCCCCCTAGGGTGCTAGGGGTGTCTTATTGTGAATCTAAACCATTCTCGAATCAACTTAATGACACATATAAATTTTCATAAAAATCAGTCCATCCGTTTAGGAGGACTTCAGTGACATACACACGGGCAGAAGAAATATATATATAAAGATATATATATTTATTTATTTACTAGAAGGTAACCCGTCATTTTGACGTCATAATGGAAAAAGTATATGAAAGTTAAAAAATATAATACCTTGTAAAAGCAAACCCTTTCATTATTTTTTATTTATTTAGTTTTTCATGCGATTGGAGTAGTAGACTGCCATCCAACCCGTCATTATGACGTCATAATACTAAAAATGACGTCATAATGGAAAAAGTATATGAAAGTTAAAAAATATCCCGAATTATCTAACAATATTGCATTTAATCCACACCTTGTACAAGCAAACCCTTTCATTATTTTTTATTTATTTAGTTTTTCATGCGATTGGAGTAGTAGACTGCCATCCAGTTTTTCACAGCTCACTACGCGATATGAATACTTGAGCTACTTGATTCATTCACATTCAAGTTTGTGTACTTTCAGAATTCATCGCAAAAGTAAAGAGATTTTTAAAAACTGTTAAATATACAGCTAAAAGCATCCAATTTTTTTTAGTTCTGAATGTTTTATAGAAAAATAGGCTGAACAAACGTGATTTGATGGAGCAGATATTAGTTTTTAGGTAAGAAAAAATTCTGATCCACATCTGAAATTGAAATTAAGCCTAACCGGCCGTTTGTTTACTGAGGGCTTCAATTGAAAGATGAGTACAGCCCGGAAGTGTTATACAGAGACAACGGCTATTATATATAGGATTTCTGAAGGATAATAGAGCTATAATAGATTTTTCAAGTAAAAAAATCATTTATGAAGCTTCTACGAAGTAATTTATAAAGGGTGAGTGTAGTAATAAACTTTGAATCTGTTTTTCTCAAAACAGGTTTTTCAATGTTTTTAGATTTTTCAAATGCTCCAGGCGACTTAATTTGTTGTCAAAATTCATGAAATTGATAAGGAAGAATCCTGATACTGTTTACAAAGAAACTGGGTCTGTATTTTACAATTCGATTTCATTAAGGTAATTAAAATTTGATTTATAACTTATTAAAAGGCAAAATTTTTGATGAAAATGGAAGTCAGAAAAAAAAATCTCTTAAAAACTAACTATTCAAGGGATTAAATAATTAATACCCAGATTTGTTTTTATACAGTTTAAAGTGATTAAAATGCAAAATCGAGAACATATCTCAAAAATTAAGTCGCAAGGAGCATTTTAAAATTTTGTTTATGAATTTCAAATTTTTTAAAAAAATCTTAAAATTAGAAAAAGATTGGAAGTTTCTTTTAAGGTTTCTATATATTTACAGTGAAACGTAAATATATATATGTACAAAATTTCGTACCTCTATGATAAAAATTTAAAAAAAAATTTAACGTCCACTGTTCCTTTTGGCAGCAAACATAAAAGGCTTACGAAAACTTAAAAATAATTAAGATTTTTGCATTTGTGCTTTATTTAATACCTGCTAAAATTGCTGCGAGACTGCAACTACGCGTCATAGAAAATATATATTAGATATTTTTAAACAGGACAGGGATTATTTAACGTATGATTACGTTCCTCCATAACGGTCCTTCGAAAGGAAAATTTCAGACGCTAAAACCGTCCGTCCGTCCGTCCTCGCGAGTTATAATTTTGGGAGCGCGCCAAACCCAGTCTATCGCTTAGAAAAGTTAAACAGAAAAATACCAAGATGCGTCAAAATTTTTACATACATATGTATATATCTATATATATAAAACAGTTCCGTAACTAACTCATTCATTCATTCATTCATTCACTGACTGACTGACATACAACGCACAGACCAAACCGCTGGACATTAAAGGGCTGAAATTTTGCATGGCGATTCTTCTAATAGTGTAGGGGTGCACTAAGAAAGATTTTTCAAAAATTCTTCTTAGATTTTTTAAATTAAATTTTTAAGCTGTTTTTTAAACTTTTTTTACGTTTGCATTTAAAATAATACATTGAGGGTTATAAAATTTATATCACGAGAAAGATCATAAAAATTCCTTCAAAATGAATTTTTTTTCGAATTTTTACCTCCATTTCCTGATTTTTGGTGAATTTTTAAAGATTAATTTTTAGAATTTAATTTATTAAATGCCGATCACGTGACTTCTTTTTCTGGTACTTTAAATAAATTTATCGTCACGTGCATAAAAACTAAATAGATAAAAAAATATTTTTTTCTTGCTAATGCGGCAGACGATTGGACATTATTTTGTCTATAAAAATATCCCTTACGATTTTTTTTATAAATATATATTTTTTTCCTACGTCAATTGTATATATTGATCGTCGTATTTATTATAAATATATATATATATATTTTTTTGGCATTAATTGACCGTTGTATTTAATTTGAATGTACTCCGTAGCGAAGTGCGGGTTTTCAGCTAGTATATATATATATATACAAACGTTCGTACATATATATAGATACATAAAAGAGGTAAGCAACGATAAGTAATAATCCTACGTGAATAACCCGCGGTAGTTTCGTTAGAAGAGACTACTTGAATTTTTTTTCGCACTCGAAACGTCAGGAAACGGAAGAAATATAGGAATTTTTAGAATAGGAAACAACAACAAAAAAATTGTTATTCCCAACGTATAAAATTGCTAAATTCGTTGGCCGTAATTAAAACGACGAAACCGAATATTATTTTAAAACCCTGCCGACTTGGCGGACCACTTCTTGATTTTCCATCTGTGTTCCACGCATCCCCGATTAAGTACCACTGCTCTAAACGAAAAGGAAAGAGAAGGAAATGTTCGAATTATTTTCGAGAGATAACAACAAAACAACTGGAAAGGCCATCAAAAATACACGCTCTTGTTGGATACACGCAAGTTCTAAATCTAAGTAATGGGAAAGGATTAATTCCTGTTCTTGAATTACCCGTAATACGAAAGGGTTAAAATATTTAATTAAGGGGATCGAAGACACAAAGTTCTAAGGAAGAAAAAAAAAGCACTAGCCCAGACTTCAGTACACCTGTACTTTCAGCCAGATTATTTTGGTCGAAGTACCTGTAAGATGGCAGTGTGGACTTTGTATTAAGGCTGCTGTGTACTTACCCTATTGGATTCGCTCACCCCAGTGTTTACTTATGGAGAAAATGTGTCCAAGGATTGTCGACTTGACTTTAAAGATTTTTTTTTAAACGGCACTCCGTAATCGAGAAATTTTACACCTGGGGCCTGTTTTGTTTAAAAAAATAAAATAATATTTTTAAATTTAAATTATTCATTGAAAAAATCTGGTATAGTGTGTTTTAAACACTCATCAATTCCTTTGGTGAACGGAAGTTATAAAATGAATCTTGTTGCAAGGTGCTAAAAATTTGTGGCTATCCGAATATACTATTTTTATTGGATGATCAGCATCAATAGTAGACACATTTTCTCCATACCTTAACATTGAGGCGAGCGAACCCAATAGGGTTAGTACACAGCGGCCTTAACAGTTTATGAGAGAGATTTGTTCAAAATTAGTGTCATAAATACAATTAACTGCATCTTTTTTATTTCTAAGGAAAAACTAGTACATTTACGAAATTCCACTACGTTCCCAGATACATACAGTACAAGCAAAAGAACAGAATAACATAACTCTGAATGTAGGAATAATATAAATCCTGCATTAAAAGCAAAATGACACCTAACATCTTAATACAGATTCTGTGACAAATATCATTAATTCCCCCAGGCAACACGCACATCAACAGCCGAACCTGAATGTAAAATTAAAAGCGAGGGAATAAAATCAGTAAAGCATCAGCTAAATTAGCAAGTTTATCGGCGCGAGAATAATTTATCCCCTTTGAATCTTTCAGATTCGCGTCTCAGCTGTTTACATCAACCTTTTAATACGGCTCGTGTGCTACGAGTTTCGTCGCGGCAAGAAATCGGTGGATTGAAGTGGAAGTGGAGTTATCATTCTTTACGTTTCAAGCCTCGCATTAAAATGTCATGTTTACGTCATGGAGAACTGTTTGCCAAACGATTATTGCTGATTCGCATGATTCATGCATGAATTTAGCGATAATAACTTCAACAGATAAATGAGAAGTAATTTTTATTACGCATGCGCGCGTGTTTTATTAATGTTGTTGATAAGTGTTAAATTGCTTTGACAGCAGTGAATTTAGCATTTTGAAAACTGGAAAAGTAGATTGCTGAAGTTTTGATTTCCAGATTCGGAGTGACATTTTAGGAGAGTTATCTTAGTTTAATACCTTGCATTGTTAAAGAGTTACCGAGTATGAATATCGTTAAATGAGGGGGTTCAAAGAAATTAATGTTGTTAAAATAGTGGTATAGAGTTAGAATATAATAAATAAATGATAAGATTGTGGAAATAAATGTCCCTTAAATAACAAATAGTTTAAAAGCGCGTTTACCTCTAATCTTTTAGCAGGCAGGAGGAACAACTTCGATATAGGACCCTATTAGTGATATTTTGTATTGGCGACTTTTTTTTGTCGCCTAGCCAAACATCGCTTCGTTAATATCGTATGCATTAGATAGAATATTTAATTTTGCAAAATATAAATTAAAAAATAATACAATATAAATTAAAAAATAATGCAATAAAGAAAATAACGTACACTTTGTAGGTCCAGAAATTATAGATAAATCTTTATTGATAGGCATGGTTAAATAAAAAAAAAATAAATAAATAAGAATAAAGCGGTACAACCTGGTTTGGCGTGGGTCAGGTGTAGAATCGCCCACTTAATTAGTGAGTTTTTTTTTCCTTTCCGCTTTTTACGAGATTCGTAAGCGCGCCAACTGTGGTATACATGACGACTTCGAATAGATTTTACAATTAAGGTAAGTGAAAAAATAGTTTACAATAGTTTTTACATTAAGGTGAGTGAAAGGTATTTTAATATTTCAGTGTTTTGTCATGATTTTCAGTTTTAAAAATTACTATGTTTTTGCAACGATTTTCAGTTTAAAAATTTTTTTTCAACTGCTCTTTTGAATTTATTCTAGTTTTTCACCATCTTAAATGTCGCGCTCTTGCGTAGTTTTGTGGAGAGGTTGCAACTCCAGGAGACAACACGCGAGAGCGCGCCAAATTGGCGATTTTTCATTTTCCCCGTTTGCGTCACGCGACTGTCGCAGGGTTGCCGAAATGAATTCTGTGTATACCAAATTACCAATATACGAATTCTACTATACCAAAGCTGTTCCAATGGGGAACGAAGTTGAAAATGGCGTATTCCATCGGGTTACAATCTGGAAAATGGTTTATTTCAGTTTAAAACACTCGCGACTGTGGCAGAGTTGCCGAAACGAATTCTGGGATACCATGTGCGTCAAATGTAAAATGAAAAAAGTCGCCAATACAAAATATCGCCAATGGTGTCCTATATCAAAGCTGTACCAGGCAGGATTGTAAAACCTTGAAGTAACGCAGTATGAGCTTCTCATGTATAATGCCTTGTTCACAATGCATCCGCAGCGATGCGGGGCGTCAGCGTAAAAATTTAACCAATCCCATAGCTCAATGGGATGACCACGTGATACGCTAAACCATTTACAGGGCATGTCAACAATCTCGGCACCAACGGTGGGTCTCAACTCTCCGTTCTGGGAACAGTGTGAACGAGGCCTAAGAGTATTGACGGATTACACTGCAAAAGGACAGCGAAACGCCTTGTATCTGTCTGTGCTGTCTCTTTTGGTATAACTATTGTAGTTTCCCCGACGGAATAAAACAATTTCATTTAGGTAAGATATTTTCTAGTTTTAGTGTTATATAATTCTGTATCTATACGGTAAGTGCATTATTTTTCTTGAATTTCTGTTTCTTGCCTTTATGCACTTTTTTGACTGAGGGATGAATGTTTCTTAAAAGGGGGGGGGGGGGGGTCCAGGACACAGAATTCTTCAACTTTTCAAAAAAAAATTATTGCATTAAACAATTTTGTGTTCTTTTCCGCTAAAAATGACGTTCAAATAATGTTTCTATCTTAATTAGAACAGGAGATAAATTTTATTTGCAACATTCTAAAAGCAGCCAATCTTTCTTTAAACCTGTAAATGAGTTTTTCTGCATGGTGGTTTTTTTCCCCATTTCTCGTCTTTAAATTGTTATAAGTCAAGAACCGTTAAAGATAAATGATTCAAACTTGGAACATGTCTTTTTTAATTATTTTACTTTAATTTTGATTCAGCAAATTTGAAAAAAAAATATTTTCTTTTGAAAATGTGATTTTTTAAAGTTATAAATATGTTTTATAATTTACATCAATTTTATAAAAAAAATTTCTTTAAATATTTTAAATTTTTTTAAAGATTAATATTTAAAAAAACGCTGAATCTGAATTAAAACATATATTTCTGTTGAAAAAATTTTTAAATTCGGCAACTAATATTTCGAGTTATAACGATTTTAAACTACCCCACTTTCTTTTAAATTTAAAAATTTTTTTTAAAACTTTATGTGAAGTTTTATGATGTGATTTTGTTTCCAAATTATATGGTTGACCATCTCAAAAGTATTCAAAATTTTAACTCAATAAATAAAAATTTGTTTTAAATGTGCCCCGGATGTTCTTCATTTCTTACAAATTGCATTGTTGTTAAACATTCAGTTGGAATTAAATTATGGAAAATACATTCTAGTGTTATTTCTTTAAATATTAAAACCCCTTTTCAATGAAAATATGCAAGATGATAAGGTGGGTGGGCGGGTGCACAATACGTGGATCCACTAAAGGGGGTTGTGACTCGAAAAGGGTTCAGATACGCTACGATAGATGAAGGCAATAAAATTTGACATAAACACGCCATCTTTCGTTAAAATGATCATGAATGATTATGTTTGTTTCGGCGGTATTATGTGCCGTTCTTTAACCCGTAAACAGTTTTAGTATTATTCAGGTTAAACAAAGGAAAATTACTGTTAACGGATTAAAAATAATTACATAGAACAGCAAGCGACGTGTTAACTTTATAACACTGTATAATATATCAGAGGTAATAGGTGCGAAAACCTCAACGTAGACGCGTTTATGGAAAAGATGTTTATATGTTAGAGCTATTTAGAAAATAAATTGCTTTCTAGAAATATCCATTCAAAAACACATTAAATCTTTCGTTTATAGAGGGGATTCTCTGCTTTTGTTTTAAGGTTCGTCTCAATGCAAAGAAGCTGAAAGATTTTTCTTGTTTGTCTGTTAAGGCTGCTGTGTACTAACCCTATTTGATTCGCTCACCTCAATGTTAAACTATGGATAAAATGTATCCTAGGGTTGCCGACTTGGATTTAAAGATTTTTTTAAAGAAAAACTGTACTCCGTACAGAAAAGTTCAGGCTATCTGAAAATATCATTTTTATTGGACTATCAGCATTTAGGTAGCTGTAAGTTGTAGATACATTTCTCCATAGGTTAACACTAAAGTGAGCGAATCCAAAAGGGTTAGCACACAGCAGCTTTAATAAGAGAAATGGATCATAGCTATCACCTCAGTGTTAGCACACAACAGCTTTAATAGGAGAAATGGATTATAACTATTAGCCTATTATGGTGCATATACATTGGTGCAGAGTTCTCTCCCTGTGCCTTGGGGAATCCAGTGATTTATGCTCGCTCTGTACTCTGTATTATGCGTGGATCGCCTCCTCTGGCGGTCCATCAAAGAAAGGGCGGGGGTCAGCGGGTCAAATGGTGTCGAGCGGGGTCGGGGGAGACATCAGATCAAAAGAAACCTTGGGGGCAGGAATGGGGGTGGTTCTAAATACCGTGTCTAATGTTACCGTGACTAATGTGATGACAGGAGTCGGGGATCTGCAGGCAGAGAACTCTGCACCAATCTATATGCGCTATTACGTTTTTCATGTCAAGTATAAATTACGAGAACAGCACGCATAGAATGTACACCGAACTGAGCAAAATTAGAAAATAAATGGAGGTGGGGAAGAGAGGGGGGGAGAAATTCTATACGTATTTCGCACGCATCTGTAATTCCTGTTTTAAAATAAACGATTTCCCCCCCCCCCATTAACATGCAGGAAGTTCAAGTTACAGTCAACGAAAATAAAATGTACAGCAAACGATTTTTTTTTAAAATCTTATCTCATCTGTCACAACTGCACTGAAATGAAAGAGGGAAAAAAATAAAAGCGAAACGGCGATGACATGGATACAAACGAAGCTGGCGGTTACAAAACTGCAAATATCAGACACGCGTCCCACACACACGAAAGGCATGCGACCGTAACTGATAGACGAGCGATATTTAGCGGTTTCTACGGCCCTCTTCATTTCCCAATTAAATCTGCGGAGCGGGGCGGCCCCTTTCGCTACTTCATTCAGAATTTACGACGTCGGCTTTTACGGGGTTTAAATTCCCGGTTCCGGGGGGGGGGGGGGAAACATCGATTCGGGCAACTGAGTGTGTGAGTGCAGGGCGGCGTTCGCAAGTGCCGTTATTATTATGAGGCATAAAAGGGCAGAGAAGGGATGAGGGACACGCGACGCGGTTATCTCGAAATGAGGCTGATATTGGCCACTTTTAATGGCGAGATTCTATTTGAGAAGCATGTAAAAAAAAGAAATAGCACTAAAAGATGAATAAGGAGGTGACGTTTGGCACTTCCGCAGTTCGGTGTTGTCATTCTTTGCGGGAATATTACGAGAGAGTTATCACTTGCAATATAGACAGCATGAACACATTTGCTTCATTTGCCCAGCATGTAGTGTCGACAAAAAGAGATAATGCACACACTTGCATACAGACAGACAGACATACATATACATATCTTTTAAATATATATATATATATCTGTGTGTGTGTAAGTAAGTAAGTAATAGGTCATGCCCACTCACTAACAACAGAGTAGTATGTGATTAAATAAATACTTTTAATTGTCGTAATATTTTTTCCTAAAGAGAGGTACCGGAACGCCATTCCGGCGCATTTCGTCTCAAATCGAGTCCTGTATATACATTGTGATAACTTCAGACTCCGGGTAGCTAAAAATGTTCAGAGTCAGTCTACTACATTAAAATACAATTTTATTAAATTTAAGTCGGAAACTTTTTACACCTGTGTTGATCTACCTCTAGACATAGAGGGAACTGGCCTTCGTAATAGCCAAATAATTTCGATGAGAAGATGCACGTACAGTCACAGCGGAACTAGAAGGTCGGTACACAGCCTCTAGAGCGTACAGCTCTGAAAATAGAATAACTTCGTAAGGACAATTATAAATCACGAGAAGCTTATAGAGCGGCGGCTCTGAAATATGAAGATAACTTCTTGATGAAGTAACGAGCTAACAAAAGCCTGTAGAGCAGGATGGTCTAAGATAGCTATACTTCAGGGGGAAGTATTCGTTGACGAGAAGCTTCGAGCGGGCTGCTCTGAAAAATAAAGTTCAGGATGAAGTCGGTCGCTCCAGGACAACGTAGACGAAAGGTGCTCTCTAGAAGAGAGTCTCGACCAAGTCTGTCCAAAAACTGGATTTCTTCCCCCTGCGTTGGCAAACGTGCTTCCGGTCACGTGACTGCAAAAGTTTAGGTTGGCTGGCACAATTTGTGACGTCATGTCCGTTGGCTGTGATTCGCTTGACAACGAAGCCATGTGGTCGGTTCTTATAATTCAGCTGATCTGAAAATCATTAGTTCACGTCGAAATAGTCATTAGTTTACGTCTCCCCAGGGGCGGCGGCTAGGAGCAACACTATTCTCTGCTTCCAGACACCTTGACGCTGATCGATAGAACTGTTCGCTGGTCACCTGCTGTGGGAGGTCCGGCTGTCTGGGTGATTTATTCGGAAAGGTCGTAACGGATTCTTACAATCAATATATATATATATATATATATATATATATACCGGGTGATCCAAAAGTCAGGACGAACTTTAAAAATGAATAATTCGAAAACGAATAAAGAAAAAAAGATGCGGTTTGCACCAAACGGATGGAAAAGAAGCCGGGTTTTGTGTGGCAACGAAAAAAAATAGTTCTGTTGGTGACCAACAGATGGCGCTGTAGGATTTGTGATATAGGATTATGCAAAGCAACAAACGATATAAAAAGGAGCAACTGCAGCAGGTAATGGTAGTCGAAACTTATATGCATCGAAATGCTGTCCATAGTTGAGAAAGCCCTCTTAGTTAAACTGTATTATAAGAATTCGGAAAGTGCCATTGCGGCATTGCGAGCATATCGCTACATGAAGGGTATGCGAGATAGCAAAGGACCAATAACGTCATCTGCATTGAACAAAATGATGAAGAAATTTGAAGCTACAGGTTCTTTGACGTCACGTCCAAGAAGTGGACGCCCCTCAGTGGAGCAGACGATGCAATCCATGTCGGCGGTTTCTGCACATGGGGAGTGCAGTGCTCGAGAAGTTTCGAGGAAGACAGGAGTGTCGCACGTAAGTGTCTGGAGAGCACTGCGAATAACCCTGAAACGGTATCCCTACAAGTTGCAACATAATCAACAACTGAAACCTCTTGACTTCGACTCTCGCCAAGATTTTACGAATTTGGTATTCAATCAGATGGAAGAGCAGCACGACTGGCTTCACACTGTGCTTTGGACAGATGAAGCGCATTTCACACTCTCTGGCACTGTTACCACCCACAACTGTCGAGTGTGGACCACAGAAAATCCACATGCATTTGTTGAGGTACCCTTGCAACAGCCTAAAGTGACAGTCTGGTGTGGCTTCACTGCTGATTTCATAATTGGTCCATTTTTTTTTCGAGGAAGTCACAAAGACGGATTTTAAAACAGTTTCTGTCACTGGTCAGCGATATGCAGCACTGTTACAGAACAACATTATTCCTGAACTGCAAGCGCGACAGGCACTCCAAACAGTCACCTTTATGCAAGATGGAGCCCCACCTCATATTGCTCTGCCGGTGCAACGCCTGCTACGCTCAACATTTGGGGAGAATCGCATTATCAGTCGATGCTTTAATCACGCATGGCCTCCAAGATCTCCCAAATCTGACACCCTGTGACTTTTGGCTGTGGGGATTCTTGAAGTCAAGTGTACCGCGACCAACCGGCATCACTAGCAGCACTGAAAGATGCCATCCGCCAAAATGTGTCTGCCATAACGCAAGAAATGCTACTCAATGCTGTGAACGGTGTGGTGACGCGTCTCACAGCGGTACTTCTGAATGATGGACATTGAACATTTACTGCAATTAACTGTAATTAAGCTGACTTGTAACTTGTAAACATTTTTTCATTTGTAAATCATCTTTTGGTGAAATAGCGCCATCTGTTGGTCGCCACCAGAACTTTTTTTTTTCGTTGCCTCACAAAACCCGGCTTCTTTCCCATCCGTTTGGTGCAAACCGCATCTTTTTTTCTTTATTCGTTTTCGAATTATTCATTTTTAAAGTTCGTCCTGACTTTTGGATCACCCGGTATATACGTATACATATACATACATGCATAAATAAAGGCATGCACACATATAAATACATACAAGCACAAACATGCATATATAATATATATATATATATATATATATATATTAATATATATATATATATAACTAAATTTAACAGAGCTAAATAATTATAAGAAGAATGTACACAAAAACCAATACGGAAATCAAGCACTCAGGGCTCCACGCACCAGAGGCAAGATTCTGTAATAGTGCCGGAACTAAACCAGAAGTACGGGGTAACCGACTAGTCACGTCATCAGGGAGCCTAACAAAATCAGTTACCTCAAGGGGAACTTTCTGAATAGGATGCAGGTATAACCAAAAGACATCCCAAGGTCCCGAGTTCCCCAATGAAACAGTTAGTCACAAGAAAATGAAAAGACACGGACAACTTTTAGTAAGGGCTCAACGCACTATACATGCAAGTACACATACAATCCTAATGAAAAGACACAGATGCATACATACCCTAATTCAGTAGGTGGCGGTTATGGCGAAACAGCAGCCCAATTTTTCCCAAGTAATTACGTCACTGTGGTAAAACCACAGCGCTACACCCCCTTGAAGTTAAAAATATGAAACCAGAAACGCTATCCTAAACGTGTTTAAAATATACCTGAGTCTAAATGCCATTTTTTCAAAACTTTTAGATTGCCGAAATTTTTAGGGAAATTGTTCTTACTTAGGTTTTCCACGAAAATGTTACATGCCTCCAAAAAGTCTTCAGCGTTATTACAAATGTTTTTAATTCTGTATATTTGTGAGTAAAAGATATTATTATAGATTTTATAGTTCAAGTTGCTATTGAAATTGGTAAACGTGATAACCTCAAAGTTAAAATCTAGTCTTATCATATATCCCAATTTTTAATTCGCAATTTTTAATTTTAATTTTTAAATCCAGATAAGTCGCAAAATGATTATTTTTATTAGTCCTGTTTAAAGTTAATTCCTTTGGGTAAATTTAATTAAGAAATTCCAAATCATTACAGTTAAAAATTATAAGGTCATTAATATACCTAAATCCAGTAACATTATTTAAGCTAAGAAATTTAGTTTCGTAAGAATGCAAGAATATAATAGCGAAGGCGCTAGAAAAGCTATTTGCCATAGGGATACCCTTTACCTGTTTAAAGAAACTCAAGCCATTAAAGAGGTAATTTAAAAAAATATTTTATTTACATAAATCAATCCAGTCACATTTTAAGATTAAAGTACTATCCAGATAGGCATCATAAATTTCTGAACAGATATTCATTAAGTTATCATGGGAATACTAGTAAAAAGGTTTTCAAAATCAAACGTGTTATGCTACCTATATTCTTACTCTTTAGAAATTTTAGAACATCCTAAGAACATCCCTGAGTCCAAGGCTGCCGGGTTAGCTGGAGGTGTATATATTCGCATAAGCATTCTATAGCCCGCTTTCGAAAAAAAATACTGAAGTTCAAGACTCGAGTTTTTCAAAAGTATTTATATTTTATTTTAGTTTGATAAAGAAAATTAAATACAATTTTTGCGGTAGACGTCAACTGTTTCAATGCCACCACAAAATTAAAAAATGGGAAGAACTACGCACTGTTTATTTAAACATCTACCTTCGTATGCAGATAACTTATCGATTTTAAAAAAATACATTAGCTGATACCGAAAGGGAAATAATTCCCCGTAGATTCACATGGGGACCAGAGATCCGCGAGGTCAACCGATGGCATGATGGACGCAAGCCCCCGCGCGGGAAAACGCAAACGTCGCGGGGCCGTGATACATCGTCCGTCATATTTCGCTGGGAAGTCCATTAATTACGGGTCCATTTGTGAAACTTCCGAGGGCGTTTAATCATCGTTAGACCCTCGTCTCGGCAAAAGCGATGACAGCGGGCGATTGCAGAAAGCGATCTCTCGGTTACTTTTTGTTTCGTTTTTGTTCCCCAGCACCCCACGACACGAATACACTACACACGTACACACTGGGAAAGTAAGTTTTTTTTTTTAGTCTTTTTCTGCGGAAAGTGATTAGAAACGAGGGCTTGTTTAACAAGAATAGATGACTTCGGTGCTGAAAAGTCGAAAATAAAAAGTCTGAATTTAGAAACATTTCGTAGCACGTTACTGCCAGCAGCTTAGAACCAGCTCAACCCTTAGAGTGGTTTGCAAAATCAGCAGTGTGAAAAAAAAGAATTTAAAAAAAAAAACTCTTGGTTTTATAGTTTCAAAAGGACCACAAATTTAGCAATTTAAAAAAATTGGGAATTTTTTATATTTTTTTTTATTTATTCAGATTCTAAAAATTCCTCTACTTCTTCCAGAAATAATTCTTTTTATTCGGGTATCTGTTTTTTACCTTTAAAAGAAACGCAAATATATTTTTTTTTTAATTTGAATTATTCGGGAAATGTGATGGTTTTGATTTGGAGTGCTACGGTCAACTTTATGCTACATGAGACCGGGACCCACAGTTTAAAGCCGATTCCGAACGGCTACAAACATCCATGCCAACAGTGGGATTCGAACCCACAGGATCTGAACCTAAGGCTAGCGCCCTAGCCATTCGGCCATCAGCCTGGCGGGGAAATGTGATAAACTGTATTTTAAACGCACGCAATTTCCTTGGGTGGACGAAATTTCTGAAATGAAGAGTAAGATAGCAGATTAAAGAAACTTTTTCTCTACAACGGAGTAGAATTTTAAAAAAAATCCTTAAATCTAAGAGGACAAAATTTTACAAAATCATTACAAAATTTTTCTCTATAAATCAACTCTAAGCTGGGTAAATCCAATATGGCTAATACTTAGCAGTTTTGAGGGATATTTTAAAGATAAACAACAGCATATTTCGTAACATCTGACCATTCAATTACGTTTCTTAGCAAATTGCTTAGTTTAATCTTCATGCAGAAGGGTTACAGTGCTAATTACCCCTTTTCACATAACTACACCAGTATATCCCTTCAAACTCCACTGAATTTAGTCTATACTACCACAGCGCATGCGTTGAAGACATGTTTAGAAATGTGAGTACAATAATACGGACTTCTAACTAAAGTTCTACGTTGAGATTTGACGACTTTCTGGCATATAAAAACTGACGTCAAACCCTATTCGTCAACTCTAAAATGACATTGATATCTCAGACGATAGAATCTGACGTCATGCGCGCAGACGCAGTAGATATATTGTTGCCGTAAAAGATCTGCGACAGCTGAGCAGCATTGTACCTAACAATGAATTGTTTACAAAACCGCACATGATCTATTACGTCTAGTAAATATCATTAGGTTCAGACCTAGTAACCAACCTAGCAACGAAGCACGTGCATACACCCTAAAGTAGTAGCAAACACCATAACTTTTTTTACGGTTTTTACCATAAATATCAAAGGGAAGTATTCGAACTCAAACTGCCGGTAGTTTACCGTATTAATTTTACGAATTTTTTCTTAACAGTAGATAACATTTATTACCCAAATTGCATGCAAAAGGAAAGCAGTTTTAGAATCCTTAAAGATTGGCATTTGAAATAGAACAATAAAAAAAAATCGAAATTTTTGCAACAAAACAGTCATTTCAACATACGCATACCTGAAATAAATAAAAGTATGCATATTATAAGAAATTAAAGGTAATTGCAAGAGAAATAATGCAGAAATATTTCATAATACACAGCTCGCGACTACACTTGAAAAAATATGGCTGAAGAGAAATGCAGAATTTAACTATTTTCATACGCAAACTTAATTTTAAGATTTTCTCGAATTAGAACCGTAAATTATATTTTTACCATGTTTTTATTAACTTGCTTTCTTGTTTGTTTGTGTGTTTGTCCCTCACAAATATTGCAATCGATTTTTAACTACCTTCCCGACTAGCAAGACATTTGAAACTTTTAGAATAGCTCAGAACACGATGACAATGCATTTTTTAAATACTTTTAGCCATCTTTAAGCAGATTTTATTCATTTTCTGTTAATTTTGCTTTGTAGACTGGTGCAGCCATCTATCTGCCGGCACGGGAACGAAAAGTTAAACGCAAGTTAACTTCCAATTAACTTCATTTTCTTTCAAGCTGATAGAATAATTCATCAAAAAATTTTTAAAAAAGTATCAAAAAAATTTTTAATACATAGAATTGTCAAGTTTATATGATTCAACAGAAAATTTAAAACTATGGTATATAAAAAGTTCTTTTTATCTTGTAATTATTATGATATCGCGGCATTAAGCCTTGGAAAAGAAAGAAAATTGATCCAATATTTCACAATATCCACCAAAAATGTCATTACTAATGTCGTCTGCGAGGAATTCATTAAATCGAATTATTGAACAATTAACAACCGAAACATATTGAAAATTCAATTAAATAATACTTAAAACAAATATCCTTTACTCGATACAATACTCAAAATTGGCTCGAAATTCTCAACAACCTATAAATTGGGGGCGCATTAAGTTATATCCATAACTATAACAAATCATTAGCGTACTAAAAATCAAGTCATCTAAATCAATGGCGATCACGAACAGTCTCACGCTATTAAATTATAAATAGCGCGGCCGAAGCTCTTCACTCTAAATTTCATTAATTAGGCTGACACCAACAACGCAGCCGAAAGTACTCTTTTATCTGCCAAGTTTCAGGCAGAAAAAAAAACCGAGGAGGGCGATTTAAAAAAAAAAAAAAAAAAGACTTTAAAACCATTTGTTTGAGTGACAGCTCTCTCCGCGCATCATTACACGTGGCTACAGCCGTAGAAGTGTTTTTTTTTCCCTATCAGCTTTCCTTTTCCCCCTTTATCCTTTTTTTATGTAAAACAATGAGGGAAAGAAAACTTTGGCGCCATAAATCAACTACCGTAGGGTAATGGACGTGGAAAATTAATGGTGTTTAGGCAGGTATATCTGCTTAGAAGAAGTACGATGGAAAGAAAGGTTTCTTTTCGAGCTTTTTTTTTATATATATATAATGCACAGTACAACTGCAGTTAGAATAATTTTTTTCTTAAAGTTTGAGAAAAGAATTTTGTTTCTACTTCAATTAGCTTAATAGTTTTCAATATTTTATGACACTTTTAGAAAATGAGATAACAAAATATGATTAATAATTTCAATGGGGAAAATATTAGTTTAAAAAAAAACCTTTTCCCCTACCCTCATCCCTTTGGATCACACACTATTCATCGATTATGAAAAATTCAGGCTAACTTCGATATTGCAACGAAATGGGGCATTACTTAGGGATATATTAATTAAACATTTTAATTATCGGAAGACGGGATTACTTTGTGACTGCAGGGGTAATTTGTGACACATGGTAATTTTTTCGTATTTCGGAACTTGCGCCGCGCCCGTGATACCAGAAAGGCAAACTACAGTGCCTACAGCTTGTCAGATATACTGAGAAAACTAGTGGTCAGTGTCCGAAGCTTCTGCGCGCCATTTGTCTTCGCTGGTCAGTGTATTGTTCAGACCTGTTGTCAAGTTATTGACTCAACCTTCGGAAACTTTGTGTGCTGAAGGCTAACACCTTGTACAAACAACAACCACAGGTAATTATTTTTTTATTGCCAATAAGTTGGTTAGATTGTGGAGCAATTATAACCTTTGTGTAGTGATATTTCCGAAAAATATATGAACAGAACCTAAATATCGAAAGGTGACGGGGTTACTTTGTGACACATTAACACTGTCACAAAATAACCTACAAAGTCGACCCACCTCCTCCAGCCGCTCGATGTTGCATTTTTCCGTCCTCTAAAATACCACTGTGGAGAAAGAAGTATTGACTATCTGGGAAAAAAAACTACCCAAAGAAGCAGAATGTACCGGAAGACGAATTTCCTCATCTTCTCAAAGAACTGATGGCTGCCCTGGGCACCCGAGGTCTCTTTGATTTCAAAGATATATATGTCAAAGATAGCTTTGATCAATAGATCAACCTATCCAATATTTGTAATAGGTATATATAATTGTGTATCAAGCTTTTGATAAGCGTTTTACTGTCTAACTTTGTGTCAAGTAATTTTTCCTCTTGGATTTCAAGGCGAAAATACAGATGTCACAAAGTAGCCCCACTCGGCGGGGTAACTTTGTGACACATTTTAACTTTAATTTCTCAATGGTAATTAAACATCCGGGTTAGCGCAATAGATTACTACGTAAGGAAAGGATGTGCCAATGTTTTGCTATTGTTCGTTTTGGCTTGCTTTTAAAACTGATCGGCTGGCTCAGGAAAAAGCTCAAAATTCGTCACAAAGTAACCCCATCTAACGGTATATGTGTTATTCATAATTACAGAAAAGGAATTGATTGTTTCAAATTATTTTGTGAAGTATCTTCCCTGTGCTCATCAAAGAATGCTTTTTCTCGTAACATTTGGGGCTGATTTGCTAGTGTGATGAAGCGCTTTCGATTTTAAAGAAAATTTAATTTTTTAGAGAGATAAAGTGATAGAAGGCTGTTTTCATCACATTTTGGTTAGAAAGTTAGGAAGCCGCCTTTGATTAGAGGACGGAACAGTCGTATTTATGCCTTAGCCAATTTAAAAGCGGCGGTGCGCGGTGTGGGTAGGTTGATTGCAGACGCAGATAAGGAGATGGCACCAGAGTTTGACGTTAAAGTAAAATACCCTAATGTAAACAAATTTATTGGGTCTGTTTGGGAGGTAGATCGCAAAACACGTGGACTGGACTTTGGTTGGTCTGTTTTGTAACGCAAGGAAGGCGTGCATGGGTTATGGGATTATCCAATCAAAGAAATGAAAATTGATGCTAAGTGGTGGATTTTTGAAAGCTCTCCTGAATGGTTTAGGAGTCATGAGAAGGCGTGGAGTTTGTTGTGAAAAAATAAAATAAATAGAAGACTTAGAGTTTTTTTCGGATATTGACTTCTGCATGCAAGCCCGGGTTCCCTTTTCCCGGTGCTTAGCATCGCAGGTGATGAAGTGTGGTTATCTTAACTATCGAGAAAAATTTGATCTTGCCTGGGGAGTTTCCCAAAGAAAGGTGTCGTTTAGCGGAGCAGAAATTGAGTGGATGCGTGCCGAGATGTGAGCCTCCTGATCCTGAGACTAAAATTTGTTTTTGCTGATGACGAAAATGTGGTTGCTGCCTTCACCGATAAATAATTTGAGAATAGAGGTGGAGAGAATGGCGATTTCCTGTTGGTGTTCCGATTGAGTCGTCCGGAGATGAAAGGAGCGGAAGAAGCAGACGATAGATGCCTACAATCGTATAAAGATTTTGAGTGCATGCTACCCGAGACAGAAAGGAAATCCCCAAGCCCGATGATGAGATCATCGCCCGTGTTCCAGTGTGGTTAGCATCCAATTGAGTGAGTGTCAAATCATTTTGTCTTGTTCAGACCCAACCTCGAAAATTTGAATGATTTAGTGCGGGATCAATGTTTATTTTAAAATATAGATTTTGAGAGAGAGTAGTTCTTTGCCTTAGGTAAAATAAATAAATTTATGCTCCCTGAATCCAAAAGGTGTAGGTTTAATTAAATACATGTCATTCGATATGAATTGAGGAGAAATGCTAAAAGATTAGTAAAATGTGTAAACTGTGTACTAAGAATTGGTGATTCGGTTGTTGAGTTAATTTGTAAATAGATAAGGTTGTAAATAAATCAATTTTATTTTGTTACATTGGAGTCAGTCATCTCTGGTTTGTGTAGTTGATCTAAAGCAGGGGTTTCCAACTGGCGGCCCGGGGGCCGCATGCGGCCCGCGGTGCCTTTTTTTGCGGCCTGCGAAGACTTCTAGGAAAATAATTTGCAGAATCAATTTACATATTCTTAGTTAACGAAAAATGTTTTTGTAAAAATCTGTATTGTTTTCAAATGCTGTTCATTTACAAAAAACATTGATTTTCCTCGAATTCCATGAAAAGTAGGATGTCTACTCATGTTCTATTTCATACCCCCCCCCCCACTTCTTATTTAAATACTCACTTCTTATGACCTTTTTTTGTGTGTGTCTGTGTAATTTAACGAAAGTTGGCCAGTTACAATCAAGGTCGTTGTTGGAGGTTCATCCTCGAATTTTTAAAAACTTCATAGTACATACTATACACAAATCCTCCAAATCCCCCTCCCTCAAGAAAAAATGTCCTGGATATGGTCCTGATTAAATTGCGGCCCGCCACTAGACAGGTGTTTTCGATTGCGGCCCTTGGACACTTGTAAGTTGGAAACCCCTGATCTAAAGGAAGGTTTATAAGCAAAGTTTGTTTGACCTGTTCGTTTGCCAATTTGTCTTGAGCTTTGGGTTGTATTTAACCAAATAAATCTTAAAAACACAACGCACCCAAATACCTATTACTTATAAATAATTTGTACTAACCCAAATAATTTACGAATCACGCCCAAAAATAAATATTTAAGACAGGCAACACGACAGCTAGCTTTTAAAATAATAGAAAATTTTCCCTTCATTTACATCGGCTTAGTGGTACAAAAAGCCCTGTGACCGCGTTAGCACCGTTTTTCTGAAAATAAAATAATTTTGCCGTGAACAGAAGCTTCCTCTTTCAATCGACATACGGCAATAACGAAATCTGAAACGCATATACTATCCCATGTTTACTCCTATTAAAGAAAACGTTATAGAATACTATTCCCTAGGTTCCTAAATACTCTGAAAAGCCAACATCAAAACAGGTCTCGGAAGGGTGATTTCCTACAAACATAATGATATTCGTAGACCATAACAGTGGTATTTATGACATAAAGAAACCATATTTTAGATACATAAATATGGTATTCGGTCTTTTCCCCCTTCACCTCATCTCATTTGCTCTCATATAGGTCTGGATGTCTGCTGACTTGCCGCCAAGCGTTGCCACAACTTCAGAAGAGAAACTTGGACACCCCGAACTGAAATGCAACAATGATTTTGGCGAGCAGATGGACAGTATTCCCATTCGACCAATTCTTGGCTGATCCCACATAAATAATTTAGCTGAAAATTTGCCCTCATGTGAACCTTATAATGGAGTATTTAGAATTAATTTTGTGTTGGCCCAGACATTAAATAAATACACACTCATTTTCGTAGGAAACACCAAAAATGTTTTAAATTTTAACTTATTTTGAAGTTGTACATCATTTTTTAAAAAATCAATAATTACAATAAGACAGTACACAGCTGGGTTTATCACAGACGAAAATCAAAACTTTTAATGCATTTCCTTACTACAAGAATTATTCGAGAAGCCCCAAAAGAACTCAAGTTAAAAAGTTCCTGAACCGCAACCTTTAAGTCACGACTAAAGCCATTTCGGTCCTGTCCCCTCTTAAGTATAAGTAATGGCCGAGGTTTTACGAGACGCTCGCCGAAATCCCGGAATGAGTTCGGCTCACGGGAAGGCGGCAATCCCGCCAAGAGCAACACAAATAAAGAACAGGCTTGTTCGAACATAAAGAACTGTTAGTACCTTGGGCGAGGACAGGATTTCCGGCGCCCGCACACCCACCCCCGTAAAGCACACATTTTCGTTAACAGTAACCCCCTACAAGGTAACAGTTCACTGAGCTTTTTGGGGGGCGAAGGGGGCACCGACGATAAAAGGCGCGAAACAGCGGGAAAACGCGCCAAGTTTTTCCGGCGGGGAAAATTTAGAGTGAGAGTCTGGCGATTTCGGAGGGGGTTTGTTTTAAGAGAGAATGATGGAGGTAGGGATATTCCAACATCCGGCGACAGACGATATTTGTGTTGGGAGAAACGAGACAACGGGGGCTTCTAAGATGTATAGAAGGAGAGGGTTGGTTGTGCCTTATGGCAGCTATTTTAGTCGGAAGAAAGTCTGGGAGGATATATATATAGTCCGAGCAGCGTTGTTTACAAACAATTCAGAATCTGGAGGAGAAAAGTTCCTGCCATTATCGGCTTTAACGGTATTTCGCAGACGAGTTTTCAGGATTTCCCTTGGGCAGCAGCAAACCTCCTAACAGTAAAATCAACAGTTTTTTTCGAGCGAGATACATTGATCCCATATTATTAAAAAAAGCGCTGTAGTATTGATTTCCGTTCGGTACGGATTTTTTTTTCTGTTGCCATTCATAGATAACAAACTTCGAAAACAATTGGAATGAGGGAGTGGACCCGAGAATCAAGACTTGAATCTGACCGAAATATAATTTTTTTAAGGTTAAAAGGCTGTTTTTTTACTATGGTTATTTTTAAAAATCGGGTACGACAGGTGGGACGGTCGCTTCAATTCTCACGTTTTAAGCTAAGAGTAATTTACCAGTAGGTATTTTTCTACTCACAGATTAGCAAATACATATCTTTGAATTTTTTTTCTCGTTTTACAAATAGTTTAAATGAAGCGCACAGCTTTTCTAAATTTTTAGATTTTTCAGTAGTTAATATGTTTTAAGGGCCCCGGGGTCCTCTGCGAGTGGCGCCCGGGGCATGATAGGCCCCCTTGCCCCCCCCCCCCTCGCTACGCCACTGGCGAGCGTGTGTGCGTGCGTGTAAAGTTAAAATGTAAGAACTTGAAGAAAAAAAATCTTAAAATTGTAGCCGTGACGCCACAAGAGACCAAACTACAATAAAAAGTCATGTGTAAAAACAGTATTAAGTCATTGTGGGAGCGAGATGATATCTCCTTTGGCCAAGGGATCGACATGTTCTTCTCTAAAGAGAAGAAATGTAAAAATGTAATTATACATCACTTCATACTCTGATATCCCAAAGTGGACCCTTCCTGTGGTCAGAATTGTCACTAGGTCAGCAAATATCTAACTTCGCGTTGCCTTATATGGTAACAACTTCCAGGTCTAAAACTGCAAGCTGCCTATTTCCTCACAGGTCATTTATAGCTCACAGCTCGCCTGAGGGTAAACATAAAAATTACGAAAGTTTAAAAGGGGTTAGTAAAAATTAGTAATTCATCGGACAAATTAAGTTTGGGAAGGATAGATACTTTTTTGGCATATACATATGAGAATACTAATTGCAAATATTAAAAAAAAATCTTTTGAGAAAACAAGCGCATTGTATTATGAGTTCTATTTTTGAAATCAGAAATCAGTAATCAAAAGATACAGGATACATTTACTAATATCCCTGTTTAGATGGTTTGGTTTAGAGTGCTACGGTCAATTTTTTGCTACACGAGAGGTAATTATTAGACCGGGACCTACTGCCTAAAGCCGATTCCGAACGGCTACAAACATCCATGCCAAGAGTGGGATTCGAACCCACAGACTAATACAGAAGGCCAGCACCCTTGCCATTGAGCCATCGTCCGGCAATCCTGTTCAGGAAAAAAAGAAGAAGAAAATTACCCAACAGCTAAACATGGGAATGGAAGATTTACAATGCAAACTGACGGATGTCTTAAATCTGAGAATAGAAATTGATGGCCGATTAACGAACATAAGAACTTCAAAAATTAGGAGTCATTGTTTTAAGAATTAATAAGAACATTTTACAACTCAACTCAACTATCCTTCAGTTTAGAAGCACCTTACAATAAAATGTCAAATAAATTCCTTCTACAGGTGTCACGTGAATTATTTTAACTATATACATCAGTGGTCCTCAAATTTCCTTTGATCAAGGGACACATGTCAAAATAATAATAATAATAATAATAATTAGCCAATCATTTAAGAGGTAAAAATGGGTTTAATTTCTTAAATAAAAAAATAACCAACAATTTGAGGTAAAAAAAAATTAATAAAAAGTTACCAATAAACTTAATAAATATAGAAATTTAAAGGTAAAAGTACACTTAATATAAAACTTAAAAGTCTAAAAACCTTAAAAAATCAGTGATATTTTTGTACTTCCATTTGCTTTACTTGCTATAAAATGGTTGCAACTACGCATCGCAGAAAATGTAACAGGAATTTTTCTTTTCCGTCTCTCGGTACGCCACCTGAATTTTTCGTCACCTCCATTTCTTTCGTCTCTCGAAACGTTTTCAATTACTTGACTCGAAACGTCAGGAAACGGGAGAAGAAAAAAAAATGGAAGAATCTTCAGAATCTGAACAACAACCAAATTTTTTTTGTTTTTGTTTCCAATTATGTTAAATTCGCGGTCGGTTTGAAACTGTGAAACCTCCTTTTATAAAATCACTGCTGACTTCGCCGACAAAGTGAGACATAGTAGAAATACGAAATTTTTAACGAATAACGAAATAGTTGTTAATATATGAAGAAATTCATAAAAAATATGCAAATATATTCGGATATTTAGACTATTTTTTTCTTAAATCAACTCCCGAATTCGAGATTATGAGAATTAAATTTTGAATGCCTATTACCGGATGTTGTTGCAGCTGTAATAATTCTACTCACTCTACGTGTCACTGTAGCAGCAGCTGAGCGCCATTTTTTCTACACTGAACATTTTTAAAGATCATCTATGATCAACAACTCAAGAGCGATTGAATGATCTGGCAATTTCTACAGAAAAGACTGTATGAAAAACAATAAAAAAATTATAGACATGCAATCAAACAATTTGCTCCAATAAAACTTCGAAGAATGATTCAAAAATTATTTTTATGACAGTACAAATTATATTCAAATTTATTTACTTTTAACGTTGGATACGTTCCTCTATAACGGTTATGCGGAAAGGAAAATTTCAGACGCTAAAACGGTCCGACCATCCGTCCTCGCGAGTTATAATTTTGGCAGCGCTCCAAACCCAGTCTATCGCTTGGACAAGTTAAACAGAAAAGTACCAAGATGCGTCAAAATTTTGACATACATATATGTATATATATACACATACTTACATATATATAAATACATATATACATACAAAAGAGGTAAGCAACGATAAGTAATCCTACGTTAATAACCCGGGGTAGTTTCGTTAGAAGAGACAACCTCAAATTTTTTTCTACTTTATAAAAGTTCTGTAAATTTAAATAAGTAAATACATATTTTCCCCAAAAAGTCCTTTATTCTATGAAGTAGACTATTTCTAATACAGATACAATCATCACTTGTAGACTGCTGTGTACTAACCCTACTGGATTCGCTCGCCTCAATGTTAACTTATGGAGAAAATGTGTCCAAGGATTGCCGACTTGGATTGAATTATTATTTTTTAATTCTACTCCGTAATAGACAAAGAAATTTGACACCTTGGGGCTTTTTTCTTTTAAAAAAATGCAAATAATTTAAAATTTAAATTATTCGGGAGAAAAAATTTTGTGGAGTGTGTTTTAAGCACTCATCAATTCCTTTGGTGAACGGAATTTATAAAATGAATCCTGTCGCAAGTGCAGAAAAGTTGAGGCTATGAGAAAATACCATTTTTATTGGATTATCGGCATTTATGGAGCTGTCAATGGTAGACACATTTTCTCCATAGGTTAACATTGAGGTGAGCGAATCCAATAGGGTTAGTACATTGCAGGCTTAATAGTCTCTCTAAAAGTTAGAAAAGGAGCCGCTTTTAAAACTTGCCTCAGGCGCCACAGCTCTGTCACGGACCATATCTTGTATCTACCGGACCACCGGTTAAGAATTAAATATATACAGTAAAACGTCGTTTATCCGTCCTTCGTTTAACCAGATCTCCGGATAATCCGGATCAGATTTGTAGACATTTAATGTTCATTTAATGAACATTTTTATTTAATGTTCACATTAGATAATAATTTTTAACTATGATAGCGAGAACGTTACTACAAGTACGCCAAATATTCGCTTATTTAGTTTGAATCAATGTAACGCTCCTGCGTAAATTGTACAATAATTTATGGTAATAAAATGCTTTTGTTGAGTTTAAGAAAGCTTTTCTAGACTTATCACTTCTTTGTTAAGAAATGATGTGAAAAGTTATTTTTAAATTTTTTAATGTCTTGTGAACAATACTATGTAATTTTATTCGAAAACATGGTTTTTATCTTAATAAACGGCAAGTCTTCTTAGTTAAAGATTTTGTTTTGCTTATTAACCATATTACCCGGATTATCCGGATTTTCGATTGTTCGAATTGCCTATGGTCCGAGTTAGTCCGGATAAACCATGTTTTACTGTACATCTTTCATTATAGAACTTTTATCACTATACATAAATAAACAAGTATGTAAACAATATATTACTTGTTGATATTCTTTAAAACCTACTTTACATTTGATCGATGCACTTGCTCGACTGTTCTCTGTTTTTGCTATTTATTTTTAATTTGAAGGATAAACGCCCCGTCAGATAAGCCGAACGCGTAATTAATTTCCACCATTACGTACTCGTCAGCAAGAATCTTGATCAAACACCAGGCGTAAGATAAAAATTGAAAAATGCCTTTTAATCGATGATACTGCCCGATTAAAACCAGTTTTCATTAATTCCACGACGATACGCGGGAAAATGTGTAACTACCCCATGTTCATCATGATCGTTATTCTGATGTCGACACTTCCATCAATTTTCATTTCATTCTTTTTTTTTCTCTATTGCATATCTCGATCTCTGTCATACATTGTATGTTTTTTTCATTAAACCGCAACTGATTGGTTACAGTTACGCAATAATAATATCGCTACTTTCTAAGCGAATACAAGATTAATTATTGTCTCTCTTTATTCCAAAGTACTCCATTTTTTGGGATGATAGACGCACCTCAAATTTTTGCGAGGATTTTTTACATATGTGTGTGTGTGTGTGTGTGAGAGAGAGAGAGGCGGTGAAAGGCAAAGTGGGGTAAGTCACATTTTCAACTTTTTTTATTTGAGGGCACAAATGTAATCTCCATGTTCAATTTATAATGGAATTGAAAATAATTATTATTTGCAATATTATAATAATTATTATGAATTATAATTTTTTCAATTTATACTGGAATTTTTTGTAGTTTTTGTAGTAAAACGCTTTGAACATACACCAATAGACTTACTGGACTTACACCACTTTGCCTTTCACCATCACATATATATATATATATATATATATATATATATATATTGTGTTACGTCTTGGCCCTTTTCGGGGAAAAGGGGCCACCCAAGCAAAAGCCCACCCTTTTACGAATTCTTCCCGATTCCAAGAAACCATCGTGGGTCGCTCCTGCACTTCCCCCCCCCCGGCCAGCTGGCTGAAAAGAAAAGTAGAGGAGTGCCTGAGAAGCAAGGAGAGAGGGTAACTGATTGAGCCTCGGATCTGTCCGTCGACAAGCAGGGCCGAAAGGGCGCTGTGCGGACCGAAGGTCTGAAAATTCCTCTCTCGGCTCCCGATTTTACAAGTGGAGAGATACATCTCTGCTAATGTAAACGATATTTTGGTTCCTATAGAACCTCTCATATGCAGAGGAGCCTAGACTCTGTCTTGTACATATAGTGTACAGTTTTATTGGTTTAATACAAGCTCTGTGTAATATACTTGTCTCTCGTGTGTCTCATTTTCCACCGAGGACGTTACAATATAATGGTGTTGTTCCTAATGCCCCTTGGGCGGCAGTTACAAACCAGATTCATATAAGTTTCGGGCTGATGTGTGCAGCCCCGGTTTATATAGCACCTCAAGGGTCGGAGTCCGTCTTAGCTAGTTGCCACCCCAATTTTAAAAGAGCAACCCTCCCAGGAGCGACATTTGGGGGATCGTGCACTCTCCCACCCTCTTTGACCTCATAGAGGGACTTTTCGGTCTATGGATTTAACGTGCCTATATCCGGCCTAGACACGGAGGTATGTAATGGCGCGTGTCGGGATTCGATCCGAGCACCCTCATTACCGAAAGCCACCGTGCTACCTCGACCCCAATATATGTATTTACTAAATATACATAATATATATATATAGTAAATATATATGTAGGCTTTATTTGAATAGCGGTCCAACTCCACTTTAAAAAAAAATAAATAAATGGAGTTAGCCTCACTTTCATGTTTATACAAGTCATTTCTATCTTATTTTTAAACCGGTACACCTCCAGCTTATTTGTGCTGCCAACAGAGGGCATTACAAATCAGACTTTAGCAGTCATTTCTCATCGCTCATCAGACTTTAAGGCTGTGTATCTCAAAATGAACAAGAATGGAGTTGGACCACTATTCAATAATGCCCTCATATAATATATATAATAAAATATTCATTTGATTTTAATGTTACATTCGGACCATAAGACTCAACCCAATTTTGAGTCTTTTTTTATGTAAAAAGAAGCTGCGCTTATGGTATGAAAAATACGGTAATGCGCTGTCGGTAAATAAACGCTACAGGTCTGCTGATGGCTCGAAATTTCCCTCTGTAGTACAGAAAAGTCTCCATACAAGGGACATTCATTTAGCGACGTACTTATTCTCTTTAACGAAGTATTTGACAGAAAATTTCACAATGAATTATTTTTTCTCGCAAATAAACCTCATAATTACAGAAAATTCCTATATAACAAAAAATAAATAAAAAATCAACGATGTCAAACAACATTCGATATCACTCAACAAGCGTAAAGACCTGTTTACATTGCATTCGGAGCGTTTACGTTGGATCCCAAATTGCTGACATGACCTGTGATTGGTTGGACATATCACGTGGTCAATGCATTGAGGTGTGTGACTGGTTAAAATTTTTAACGCCGACGCTACGTAATGCTCCGGATTCAGTATGATAAGGCCATGAAAATGTTTATTAATAAACCGCTGTTTCAACGGAATGACGTATATAACGTTAAATGAGGCTTCTTTTCTTTTTAGCTATTTTAGAATGAATACTGAATTCCAAACACACATTTCTTCACATAAAAGGTGTATATAGGATCTTGTTTCGGGGTGGTGGCAACAAACTGATGATTTGCATAATTGCAAGTACAACTGGTTTAATAAACATTCACTATATATCCAAAAGCCAGTAAGAATAAAATACTCTTACAATAAACGATTTACGAAACAATATTTTAATTTAGTAATGCAGTTAATTAAATATTTTTTAATTAACCACCGATATGACTAACTACTGAAGCACAGTTACCTCACATTTGATTTACGAATTTGGGGCTCAACCAGTAATATTCCGATACACGCCTAGTCTTTAAAGTTTAGCTTATTTGAAATTCAGAAACTACCTTTATGATTAAACAGGTTAACGTTTAAACTTGCAAAATATATCATTCCGCTAATTATGCATTTATACGAAAGACATATTGAAACACATTTTAGTAGATAAAGGGTTGTGCTAAATACTTGTAATTTTACCAATTCCATCACGTCAGTGTACACGGATTTTCGCTTCAGCCAAATGAATTTATTTGATCTGTTGATGTTTCACGATATAATAAATTATAGTATTATATAGTATACTATTATTTATAGAATCGATATACTATTATTTATAGAATCGATACACTATTATTTATATTAATAATAGTATAAATAATAGTATAATATAAATAAAAGTTTTTCCGTATTTGTCTACATTAGCGGCAATTTCATTTCCATGCATGAGTTGATTTGTCATAGAAATTGAAACCAAAAAATAAATAAGCACTTAAAATTACTAGAATAAGAAAAAAAGCCAAGAGGCGATCTACCGGTCTATGGTAGTTGCTCGGTGTGGGCAACAATGGATTACAGAAGGGATAGTCCTCCGCCGCGGAGGGTCTGGGCGTCCCGGGAACACAAATGCGCGCGAGGATCGCGCAATCATAAGAGCGGTCACGTCCGCACCAACAACGTCGCTAGAATCGGTTCGACGACATTTACCACCTTCCAGACATACGGTGGTAACAAGGGAAACCATTCGGAGACGACTGGCCGACGCAGGCATAAGCAGCCGACGTCCATTAAGACGCCCACGTCATAGGCAGTGTCGATTGGATTTTTACCGACCTCGGGCAAGCTGGAGTGTGACCGACTGGAGGCGTGTGATCTTCAGCGATGAATCCCGATTCAGTCCCAATACTGATGACCAGCACATACGCGAGTGGAGGCAGACAGGCCACCGGTCCGATCCGGCATTTCTTGTCGAGAGGCATACGGCGATTACACAAGGTATGACAGTGTGGGGAACGATTTGTTGGGATATGACGTACTCCCATGGCCTACCAGGTCACCAGACCTCTCGCCAATAGAGCACGTCTGGGACGTGCTTGGAAGGCAACTGCAGCCGTCCCGGAATACTGGTGAATTAACTGCCCGGTTGCAAAGATTGTGGCATGATCTTCCGCGGGAGGTCATAGGTGACCTTATTGATTCGATGCCAAGCCGTGTTTCGGCTTGTATAGCTGCCAGAGGTAGATTTACTACTGACTGATTTGTAACCTTTTTCATGCCATATCTTCTTAATAAAACGGTCTGTTCTTCTGAATTTGTAATCATTTGCTTATCCCCTCATACACTACATACATGTTAAGTTTCGTGATAGTAGCTACTAGTTTCCTTCTGGGTGCATATATTTTTTTGTGACAGAGTGTATTTTATATATATATATATATATATATATATATATATATATATATATATATATATATATATATATATATATATATATATATATATATATATATATATATATATATATATACATACACACACATATATATATATATAGTGTCTGTGTGTGTGCCCCCAAAACATCTAGTTATAGGATTTCGATCATCTCATCACATAACTAGTAAAAACATGTGTAACTAACTAAACCTATATCCAAGAAAAACACTTACACCAGACCACCCCGATACTGCCTATTCCTTAACTACTTTCCGAACGCTTTTTTCGCGTGATGGATAGCTTCCCCGGTTCGATAAACTGTGCCTGTCAATAATTTACAGCATTATTTATTCTGCGGCAATCCCTTGGTCAAACAACCACTAGGGATGAGACGGAAAGCAGAAAATTATAAAGAAAAAGGAACTCTTAATCGATGCAACCCCTCCGATAAAACCAGTCCGGAATAATTAATCGAACGAAAAAGGAAGAGACGGTTATCTCGATTCCGAATCCACGGTGTGGTCCCGCAGCCATCACATCCGACAGGTGTTTTTAATTAGATTTACCCCGTTTTGTTTTCCGAACTTATCAGGGTTTTCGAAAAAAATAAAAGAAGAAAAACGCTGTGTAAGGACTTGCTGAAACATCGCTTTGCAGTCGTAAGGACTAATCAGGCCATCCTCGGGGAGAATTTGTTCGCAAAGGGAATTCAGGGAAGCGATATTTTTGTTGCAGTGAAGGATAAGGGATATACACTTTTACAGTAAGAATGTTATTTAATTGATTAGTTTTAATATAATTTAATTAGATTAAATTTAGAGCTTGAAGTGAGGTATTTTGTAACCAAAAGTCTATTTTTTGTAACAATATCTCATTCATACAGAGATTCATAAATACATATATACATATCACATATATATACTATATACATACATAAATACATATATACATATTAACATATACAAGTATATATGGTACATATAAATACATATATACATATTCACACATATATCCAGTGCCGTAACTAGGCAGGGGCAACAGGGGCGCCCGCCCAGGGCCCACTTGAAAGAGGGGCCCAAAATGCTGAATTTGTTTTATTTTTTTCCCAAACCTAATTAATTAAGGGGTCCAAATGCAAATTCTTGCCCAGGGCACAGGAATGGCTAGTTAAGGCACTGCATATTATATATACAGTGAAACCCCGATTTTAAGTTTTTCTTGGGACCAGCGGTGAAAAACGCACGAAACGGAAAACGTAAAATCGGGGTTTAAAAAAAAATCTAAGCATATTACTCAAAAATTGACACTTACCGGGTGAACTATTGGAAAAATGTGTAATCTTTACTTGTTTTTTGCTTTTACATATTGGTTCACATATTGGGATATTTTAACATTATCGGTATACGCAATTTTCACGGACCAGCAGAAAATGACGTAGGAAGCGGGATAACGTACGAAACGGACAACGTAAAATCGGGGTTCTACTGTGTGTGTGTGTGTGTGTGTGTGTATATATATATATATATATATATATATATATATATACAGTTGGTTCTCTGTTTAACGACTTTCAAGGGACCGTGAAAAATCGTCCTTAAGTAGAGATCGTCCTTAAACAGAATTTGTGAAAAAATAACATTTCCCTTCACACTTTACAGGCTTAGGACTGTCAATATATTTCTTAATATATTAGCGTGTTTAAAAATGTTATTTTTATTATCATCATTATTTTATTCACAAAAAGTTATTTTAAATTGCATTGAAAAAAAAGAGTACAAACAATACAATAAATTACGTTTTAAAAAATTCAAAAAGTGTTGATTGCTTCATTCGTCTTGTTTTCGTTATTCTCTTTTCCAGATTTTCTAAAATGTTAAATGCTAAAAACCTTCCATTTTCGATGTAATATAGCGTCGGAGAACATCTAGAGCAGAAATTGCATCTGTGTGAGACTGTGGCAGTGTCTCGTTTTCCGTGTATTCAACTTCACCTTCATCGTCTGACACTGTGTTTTCGTTTACAATATCTTCATAAATTTGTTCTACATTTCTGAAATCTGTTGTTAAAACATATTTATCACAATTGTAGAAATCTTGAATTGAAACATCCTCATCTTCAACAAGACTTCTCCATTCTTCAGGGGTAATGTCATCTTCGTTGATTTCTACATCCGTACTTTGCAGTTCCACTACAAGTTCTTTGTGAATTCCAGCAACGCGAAAGCAGTTTTTTATTGTGGATGAAGAAACTTCTTTCCACGCTGATGTTATCCTGTGCATTGCTTCCAAGATTGTAAATTTTCTAATTTTTATACTGTCAGCCGAATTGTTTATTAATTTCCTAATTAAAGACTTTCTGTAGTATGCTTTCACACTGCGAATGAAACCCAGGTCTAATGGCTGCAACTTGCTACTGCAATTAGCTGGTAAGAAATGGATAGTCAAATTTGTAAGTCCAGGGATATTTGGAGTATGTGCAGTGCATCGGTCGATTAAAAGTAAAAATTTTCACTTTTCTCGATGCATTTTTGCATCAAATTTTCTAATCCAGTCAATAAAAATGTGTGATGTCTTTCACGCTTTATTGTTATTGCGGTACTCACAAGGTTTCCTGGTGATATTCTTAAAACACCTTGGTTGGTTTGATTTGCCTATAACTAGTGGTGGAAATTTCTCAGATCCATCCGAATTAGTGCACAGTAAAACAGTCAATAGTTCCTTACTGTGTTTTCCACCAAAACACTTTTCGCCCATATACGTTAAGGTTTTATTAGACACCATATTGTAGAATAGGCCCGTCTCATCTGCATTGAATATGTTCTTCTCATCATATCCATCTAATATCCCCTTCAGCACTATTTTCCATTCATACACTATTTTTTCATCTACGGAGCCACTTTCGCCAGATATGCTTTTAAATACAAGCCCGTATCTTTCTTTGAACTTTGTTAGCCAACCAGCCGAAGCCTGAAAATTTTGCATTCCAAACTTTTCTTCCAGAATAATAGCATTTTCTTTAAATATCACTCCGGAAATTGGAATGTTAGATGCTCTTGCTTGATTTAACCATTGCAGGACTGCCTTCTCAAACTCTTCTGATCGGCCACATTGAATTTTCTGCCGTTTGGATTTGGATCCCAAACCAAATTTTTGTGCTGCTTCAAGAATTTTCTCTTTGCTTGCTAAAATGCCTTTGAGAGTAGACCTGGGGAAACTGAAATTGTCTTTCGAATTGGACTTTTGTTATTCCAACACTTTCTTCCCAGTTTTCAATAATTTTCACTTTTTCGTGTAGCGTAAGATGATTTCGCTTTGATGCCATTTTGCTCTGCTCACCTCGTATTCGTGCTGGAATGAGCTCCTACACACAACCATGAATTCTCTAAACATGAACACGTACTTCCCAGAAGGAGTGAGAGAGAGGTGCTTTTGGACAGTTCGTAAATCACATGAGAACATGGTAGGTACAATAGAGTGATTCCACACCCGCACTAAGAAATTCGATCCACCAGGGAAGAATGTTCGATCTTCCGAGAAACAGTAATCCTCCCCCCCCCCCGGTTTTTTCCACTGCAACAAGTCTATGATTGCAACAAACATAAAGGAAATTCTGGGTCTGTTATTGAAACCAAACTCCCCTACAGAAAGTAACCCTCCAGTAAATAAAATGTTGAAGAAAAAGTTTATCATTTAAGAAAAAATCGTCGTTAAATAGAAACAAAATCGTCGTTAAATAGAATTTTTTTACGTCGGAGGGACCGGGACCGGGAAATATCGTCTTTAAATAGAGATCGTCGTTAAGTAGAGCGTCGTTAAACAGAGAACCAACTGTGTATATATATATATATATATATATATATATATATATATGTACGCACACACACACACACACACACACACACATATACATATATATACAGTAAGTTCTCGACTTACGCGGTTAATTCGTCCCAGAACATTCCGCGTATGTATGAAACGCTTAAGTCGAAATGTACCAGTTAATGATTTTGCTTGTATCAGAGCAAGACTTAGACGGTATGCGTTTGTGTTAGAGTTCTTCAATCCAAATTATCAAAAATTTCATCGTCGTTTCTATTAAAACACCTCTTTTCTTTGAAATTATCGCCGATTACGTAGGAAACATAATTCTTCACGTGTTGTAAAGTCCGATCTTCCTCCTTTATCACCGTTCTAATGGTCGATTCGTTCATACCGTATACACACTCAGTGTCTACATTCTTATTACCTTTTTCATGTCGTTTAATAACTTGAACTTTAGTTTCCATAGTAATTACGCGTCTCTGTTTACATCTGCTTATGACCTGTTCCTTTTTACGTTTTTCGGACTTTTTTTTATCGGTTTTACGCTGTAATTTGCATCGAAAACTTACGTACTGCGCGCAAAATATACGACCGTTCGCTGTCAGATGACGTCAGTAATCGCCGCCAAACACACATGCAGGGCTGCCACTCGTCCGTACCGGTAACGTCGCTGAACTGAGAACGACTGACTTCTACGAGTTTTAAAAAAATTGAAAATTACAACCGCGTGTCTATGAATCCGTGTAACTCGAGGACTTACTGTACATATACAGAGGAACCTTGATCGATCGTTCTCCAAATCAGCGTTTTTCCCGTATGTATCGTTTTGTGCAATCGATCCCTTTAAAAACAATCTATGGAAGTTCCACCGTATACATATAATACATACATACTTTATATATATATATATATATATATATATATATATATATATATATATATATATATATATATAAAACATACAAAAACAAAAACCTTTTCTAATTTCCAAATTCTTTTCAATTTCCTTTAAAATTACTTGGGCGTAAGCAAACTAATTTCGTTTTCGTTTTGTTCTAAGTGACCTAAAGACAATAGTAGGCAATTGATATACAGTCTCTTAGCCCCACTCTCGTGGGCACCTAAAAAGTCATAAATCCTGGGATTCCTATGCCCAGGTAACTGGGTCAGCCAATAAAATGCAAGCTGCACGGGTCATGTGACAGGACCTCATGAAGTTCATTTTACCTCGAACACGCTTTGAAGAGCGGGATTTTTGCGTGGTTTTGTGGCCTGGTAAGATGCTGTAACTCTACTGATATCATGTTCCTTTTCAGTCAACTCCGGTGGCCATTACAGCCAATCCCTTCGTCATGTTCGATATGAATAAAGTTAATTTGACGGATACCGACAGCGTAATCTTCTATGGCTCTATGTGGTTTCTCATCACTCAACGAGCGACTGATCTCCAATACCTCCTCGTACCGACTGCACCTCCAAGAGTATTCCCGGCTATTCATTCAATTGTAATTGGGACACCTGCCCGGCTTACAAAGCGTCTTGCTTCGCCAATAGTGAAGACCGTGCTCCAAAATATCCCAACCACCGCATGTTACACACACACACACTCTCACTCTCACTCTCTCTCTCTCTCTCTCTCTCTCTCTCTCTCTCTCTCTCTCTCTCTCTCTCTCTCTCTCTCTCTCTCTCTCTCTCTCTCTCTCTCTCTCACACACACACACACACACACACATCTATATATGTATATATATATAAAACAGTTCCGTAACAGACTGACTGACTGACATATAACGCAAAGACCAAACCGCTGGACCTAAAAGGCTGAAATTTTGCATGGCTATTCTTCTTATAGTGTAGAGGTGCACTAAGAGAGATTTTTGAAAAATTCTTCTTAGATTTTTTTAAAATTAAATTTTTAAGTTGTTTTTGTAACATTCTTTAAAGTTTGCATATAAAATAATAATCCGAGGGTTATAAAATTTATATCACGAAAAAGAACATAAAAATTCCTTTAAACTGAAATCTTTTTCGAATCTTTCTCTCCATTTTCTGATTTTTGGTGAATTTTTAAAGATTAATTTTTAGAATTTAATTTATTAAATACTAATCACGTGGTTTCTTTTCTTTTTGTGATACTTTAAACTAATTTTAAGCCACGTGCATAACAACGAAATAGACAAAAAAAATTTCTTCCTAATGCGGCAGATGATTGGACATTATCCAAAAAAATACTAAAATACAGTAACAGTAATGTTCCTCAAACTGTACTATATTAACTGCACTATATTCTTTAGTATGTTCTATTAGATTTAATTTGAATATTTTCTTCTACATTATTTTGTCTATAAAGATATCCGTTACGATTTTTTTATAAATATATGTTTTCGTTTTTTTTTACATCAATTGCATACATTGATCATTGTATTTATTGTTTATTATTTATTTATTTATATATACATATATATATATATATATACACATATACATATATATTGGCATTAATTGCAAGCATAGACCGTTGTATTTAATTTGAATGTACTCCTTACCGAAGTACGGGTTTTCATCTAGTTAGTGCATATATATATATATATATATATATATATATATATATAATTGAATTCATAGCCATTAGGCTGATGATCTAACTAGGAAAACATGTTTCTCTCATTAAAAGGTGACTGCCTACGTTCGGAGCCAATTTTTTTTTAAAAATCGTTTTTTTAAGGATTTTTTTGGTCTTTTATGGTAAAACAGCATAAAAAAAAACTTTCTTGTAAATACCATACTTTTTTGTAAATTGGTCAATTTGAAGTAATTTTTAAATGAAATTTAGCTAAAACGCCTATCACTCTGCACAAAATTCTAATGCTACTATTTTAATTTCCTTCTTACACATGATACATATAACAGTTATCTTCAAAATGACCTACAATCTAAGAGAAATTTTAAAATGCAAAAATAATACAGACAATTTTATGTTCCAATATGAAAATTTTCCCCAATTCGTCATTTCTTTCCTTATAAAAACAGCCCCAAATCAAAAAACTATTTATTATACATCAATTATTGTACGTCATTTCATTAACAATAGCATCTAAAACATTTCCTGAAAATTTTATCAAATTATATGCATTATTATGTGAAATATCATGATAACGGTAGAGATTTGTGCTAAAAAACATAATTCTGAGAAAAACGCATTTAAACTTGTTTGTCACTTCAATTTTTTATTAGACAATCTTTTTTAAAATAGCTATAACTCTGCTTCTAATTGATGTAGAATAAAAATCAAAACGGTTTTGAAAAGAGAAAAGATTGAGTTACAAGATTCTCGCAAAAAATTAAATTGACCAAAATAGTCAAAAATGGCATTTTACACGTAGGCAGTCACCGTTTTAAGTGGCAACTAGTATATCGTGTTAAGTGGCAACTAGATGAGTAAACGAAACAAAAGCACAGTTTTTCTGAAAAGATAATCACAAGTAATATCGCTGTGGTCATACACTACTGTGCTATATAAAGTTTAAAAATTATTTTTGCTTTTTACTCGAAAACCAATTCAGGTTTGATGTACACAACATAATGCACAGTGGAATTTGACTAAAAAAGTAGCTAGAACTGGGCGACCATTCATCCTATTTTAACGGCACTTCTTTTATTGTTTGCATGCATTCGAATTGCACCAAATTCTCATAACGAAAACTCTGTTGTACGCATGTATTGAATAAAAAAAAACAATGCCATTGCTAACTAGACTAAATTCAGTAGTAATCTATTAACTACAATAAAAGTTTCTAACGTGACTAAAACATCAGTTTTACAGAGCTTTATAAGAAAAAGCTCATAGAAATAATCTGTGAAATCTCGATTTAGAAAGTGGCAAGGGACTAAGTAGAATGGATCTTCTAAGTCCAGATTGTCTCATTAATGACTTACGGGAAATTTGCTGAATCACAAACGCGAAGAAATGACTTCTTAATGGTCACAATGTAATTTAATGGACGGCTACATGTTTCGAATAAATTAATAGTTCATCGTCGATCCAAGAGCATTAGAGGTGATTGTGGCTATTCACAGATGCGGGGATCGCCGAAACTCTTTGATATAACCCCTTAACGATTGTATAATTTTTAAGAAAACGGGAATAAAAGAGCCTATTTTTCCCGGAGGAATCCATTTATTTCTTGATCTGCCCCATCTTGTTTAAAAAAACCCATCCCCAATTACATTATAAATAGTCTGGTGCTGCCATCTGGTATGTAAAATAAGAAGTAAACATTTTTGAGGGAAAATGAAATGGATTGTTTTAATCTTTTTGGTGCGTTACTTCTAAACACTCCAGCCCGGAAATATCACGGGCACGAGAAATAGAGGGCGAAATCTCACCCCCGTAATTTTGACGGGAGCGACAAGGAAGGGGATAAGTAGGGGGTAACGACCGAAAATTTTAGAAGGTACGGAGTGGGAGGCGGGGTGGCACACGGAAGAGGAAAGAAGGAGGATAAATTTTATGACCACCATACCACATACGGGACACACGCGTGAACGAAGCTGACAGATAAAGCCGGGAAATTGAGAAAAGGCAGGAAAATAGAACCAAGAAGACGGAATAATGAGAGATATAGAGTAATGAAGAGATAAAACAAAATACAGTGTAATCTCGCTTATTCTCCCCACCAAGAACCCAGATAATCGGGAGTATACTGTAAATCAATTACGTACAAATATACTTCCAGGCAACAGGTTAAGATAACGCAGACATGCCATTGACTTGAAAAGGTCGCGTCTCCGTCATCACGCCAAACCGGCGATAAACGGTTGCCTGCGAGACTCCGTTGGCGAGCGTACGAACACGGGAGGGTTGCTAAGAGGCCGCAAAATAACGCAGTTTTAGAATCCTAAAAAAACTGGCCTTTGAAATAGAGAGATTAAAATTTTTTCGAAATTCTACACCAAAACAGCCATTTCAACGTAGGCAGATAGATATATACCTTAATAAACTTAGAATGCTCTTTTACTCGCGTTATAGAAGTCATTTATTCCCGCCTGTCTCATTAACATTCCGAAAAAGAATCAAGGCGAGTTTAATCGACATATGAAAGTTTTAATGAATTTAACTAATCTCATTAATCCGTTTAAGAACTTTTATATATATATATACTAAAAAAAAAAAAAATACTTTATACAGAAATAAAGCAGTAAAAGCAAAAATAATAAGTTTGAAAGGGGTTGAAATACGATTTATCGTATAATGAAATGACTGACGATCGATAAAATGATTTGGGATAAGGCAGAGTTTAAAGCACGATGATTCGGACTACGAGTTCGATTCGTACGTTTTATAACACCACACACATTCACCCAATTCTGATGAATTCCATTTATGCTCCGTACAACATCCAAACTGAAGACCTTAATCGTAAATGCTCTCTTACAACATTCTCTTTCGTGTTGCAACACCGCACGCTATGGATGCAACCGTTTAAGGAGGGTTTGACGTGCAAGATTAATTGAATAAAGGTTCTTTTATTCTATTTTTTTCTCCAGATGATTTATTAGAAATAATTTAAATAAAGAAAATATCATCGAAGGGATCTTCGAAAATAAAAAAAATAATCTCCAAAACAACTATTTTCTTTTGGAAACTTAGTTAAAGAAATTTAAAAAGTGGAACTTTCGCCGCGACAAACGATTGTTATAATAAATTAGTCTCTTAATTATTCCATTTAAGATAAGCGCTGCACCGAAGTAAGATCGAATGACGTCAAAACATGCAGACGATATTGGTATGAATAAAAATTAAATGTCAGATCTTATTTTAACGTGAATGAAACAAAATATTCGAGAGACATTAACAAAATACGCTAATAATTTACAGATCATTCATTAAACCGAAAGTTATTTTTTTAACGTTCGCTTCAATTTTCTATATGTTAATTTAAATATTAACACAGCAAAAAATTTATAAAAGTTTAAGTGTGTGTGTGTGTATATATATATATATATATATATATATATATATATATATATATATGACAGGCGATGGCTTTTGCCTGCTATTATATCATTTGCAGTCTTCTTGTTTTACATACAGTCCATGGCATCGAGGGAAGGCATACACTCAAAAAGTACTCAGCATCGTCTATATTAAGTGGAGTTTATTTAGTTCAATGTCATAATACCACCTCTCCAGATCTACGCATTTCGTCATTCGCCATTTCTTTTTTAGAGCCGCGGCGAAACACATCTGATACCATCGACTTCTATTCCACGCTCTAACCAAATTCGCGGGCATCTCCGCGCGCCAACTCTCCTTGGACATGCGCAGAGCCCGAAACAGACATCTTTCAAGGCTAAAATGTAAACGTTCCACCTCGACCGCAGAACTCAGAGGCACGCGAAGATTATATAATAAAAAGGGAATTTCCCTTTCCCAATTCGCGTCTTTGAATACGAACAATTAGAGGCGAATTACGCCACGAATATAATTTAATTCCCAAGCCCCCTTTAAATTTAGAATAATCATTCTTTTCCCACTAAATTCTTTACATATATATATATATATATATATATATATATATGTCAAAATATAGTTGAGAAGTACGGGGAAAGGAGGGTTAAAATAATAAGAATCTAACATTTCATAAACGAAGCGCGCGTATTTTTCAGTGGGGAATCAACCTTTAAAGACGACTTTGAGCAGAAAGCGAAGAATTCTAGGCGAGAGGATTTATTTTTAGAAGTGTAAAGGTTTTGGGCGCGAAGTTAAAAATGCACGATCAGCAATATTGAGGGTCGAGATGACCAAGGTTGAGGTCTGCACATGCGCCGTGCAGCAGGAGCTCGGAGGAAATTAAGTTTTTGTCGGTAGATTGCGTGCGATTTTCGTTGAGAGCGGAAGCTCGCGGCAGTCGCGCCGGGTAGGTCGACAAAATGGCTACGTGAAATAGAGCGTAGTTACTTCAAGAACGCAATAAATAAGGATTAAAAAGTAGTTGAATTTCTTGTGAACCATTCCCTTCCATTCGCCCAACTAATTAAAGAATATGACGACTGCAGGAATAATATTTAAACACGGGAGCAAAACACGCTCCGTGTCGCTCGCCCCGGAGTATGGGATAAACACCACTATAATTCCGAACCAGTTGATAGAAATATAGAGCCGTGCCGCTCCAGAAGGATTAACAAAACCCCGTCTCTAGCCATGTAAATCCTCAGTTCACAATATCTCAGAGATAATGGCTGCAGGTGCCAGATATAAAGCGATCCAAAATGTCAAATAATATCATAAAGATAAAACGCACCCATATGCTTCTCAGAATTGCACCAGCCTACCACCCACGACAAATATCTGTGTTCACGTAAACAGTCGCTGACTCTTTTTTGTACAGCCCCTGGCTAAGAGAGCCGACACGCATTCTGTTGTTGCCTCTGTATGTGAACACTTGTATGTTCCGTGTCATGCTAGAAGGACGCTCTGATCTGCGCCATCAACTCTAGAGAAATAAAGGACTTCAATTTGATAAGAACCCTGCCTGGATTTTGTGTTTATTATGGAACGTCATGTGGTGAAACGTGACATATATATATATTTATATATGCATATATATATTTATATATACATACATACATACATACATACATACACACACACACACACACACACACACACACACACACACACACATATGTCTGGTGTGTGTATATATACTTTTGCGCGCCACACACACAAGGTCGCATTGAACGAACAGCTAACCTACAGTAACCAATAATACTCACCTACTTAAGTCCACTTATTCAGGAAAGAAATCTTAATTATTTGTCCTTGACTAACCCATTAATAGTTTTATAAAAACCCTTCGAAAAACTGAATGATTGAAGTAATATTTTGCCTGCAACATAAATTATACAAATAATTGATCTCTCCTTCAAAGTAAGATATAAAAATTCCAGCCCCAAAATTCTTCTTTTCGAGAATATAAAGCATAAATTCTACGCCTATAATTTCGTTTCTTCTGCGAAAAATACGTACATTTGCATGTTCAGTTATTTCGTTTCTTTCCTTCGTAATGCAACAAATTCGGCCCTACTTTTCACTATTACCAGCTCTACAGCATCAGAACTCTGGTTAGTTATAGGAAGAAAAAAAAAATCCTCATACATATACTGTATACATACATACATCTGAAACAAAATTATGCTGAATCCAAAAACAAACTGGTGCGGGATTCAGAAGCTTTTCATCTTTAAAAAAAAAGCAAAACTTCCCAAGAATTTTATTCTCTCCTAGCGCAGACGAAAAGAAAGGGGAGAAAAAAAAACTGTCGGAGTTTTCATAGGCGTAAAGGGAGGGGGGCGGGTGGAATTCGTTTTCATCCCAAACGATTACTGAGGCATAAAAGGGCGACCTTTTGAGCATATCAAGTGGAGCTTGCAGCTGGAATCAACTCTACCGTGAATTTTATTATCGAGGGGAAGAAAAGGGGCCAGAGATTTCTGGTTTCAGTGACCAGATAATTAAACGAAAACATTTTTATGCAAAGATGATTCAGCGAGTCGAAGTGAATGCTTAAATATCATTGTTAAAAAGATTTTTGTAATTAAGTGATAATTCTTATAGTTAAACAGGAACTTTCTAGACACTTTTTTTATTCATTTTTTCCCCTAGATCATCACTAAGGCAGGAAGTGATATTTTAACTGACTATTACAAGCAAAATTTATCGTTAAAGAGCAACTATTGTATTTTTTAACAGTCTGAATCACTACGGCAGAAAGTTATATTTTAACTGACTATTATAAGCGGTAACTCGCACAGTCGCCGTTATTTAAATAACTGTAAAAAAAGAAAAAAGAAAAAAAGAAGCATAAAGCCTGCCAAATAGGCGGAGTTTAAAGCAGCAATTGACAGGCTTTGTGCATTTTGTCATCCTCTTGCGTTTTATATTATGTGCTACAATTCGTGACACACGATGGTTGTTTCCAAAGTGGGCTGTATAATTCTTACTTTAAGCTATAAAACAGTTGTAAAAACATCCAATAAAATATTACTACTATCGCGGTATTTAATGGAGTTATTTAAAACTCTTGAGAGATACAGGTCTGTTATTGCTTCCTTTTGCTATAACAAATATATGCCTTGAGTTACGTCAGATTAAAACACTACATAATAAAAATTATTACTATTATTATGAAACAGTGAACAACTATTGGCGCTCGAATGATGATAAAATAGAAAGAAAACGCCCTAGGAGGGAGGAGCCACAATAGAAAATTTGTGCACCTTCTGCGTACCCAGCAATCTTGAACCCAGGTTTCGCCCTTCTCAGTAAGGCACAGCCGATAAGCACACTGAAAAGAAAATTATTCGAAATGCGGAATGCATTTCGTCATCTTCAATCACTCTAGGGGCCTGTTCACATAGGAGTCCGTTGCGCAGCGTTAAGGAAAAGATGACGTTAAGACGAAAATAAACCAATCACAGGCGTTAAAAATTTCATTGCTAATCGTTTGGAGGCCTATGATTGGTTTATTTTTGTCTCAACGTCATCTTTTTCTTAACGCAACGCAACGGACTCCTATGTGAACAGGCCTTAAATGTGCCGCGATTCGTAATAAAAGCCTGTTCATATTGCATTCGGAGCGTTGCGTTGCTATTTTGGCCCCCAGTTTGTTGACACGACCTGTGATTGGTTTGACATATAACGTGGTCAATGAATTGCGCTCTGTGAATGGTTAAAATTGTTTTTTGACGCTGACGCAACGCCACGCTTCGGATTAAGGGCCTGTTCACATAGGAGTCCGTTGCGTAGCGTTAAGGGAAAGATGACGTTGAGACGAAAATAAACCAATCAAAGGAGTTAAAAATTTCATTGCTAATCGTTTGGAGGCTTAAGATTGGTTTATTTTCGTCTCAACATCATCTTTTCCTTAACGCAACGCAACGCAACGGGCTCCTATGTGAACAGACCCTGTGTAAATAGGCCGATGGTTCTTGCCGATAAGGGGAGGATGACTGCTTTTTCAGTCACCAGTAAAAATTTAGAGAAATTCTGCATTTGAAATTCCTATCCCTGTAGCGTACTTATCGGCTTTGCCTTGCTGGGGAGTCCATTAGAAGGGCGAAACCTAGGCTCTGGTCTGCCGGGTGCACTGGAGGTGTAGTTATTTGGATCTAAGCGAAAAATAAAAAGCTAATTATGATACCCTGAGGTAGCACATTTGCATAAACCAGATGATTATTAAGTTTATTCATTTTGGGTTCATTTTGACGCCATGACGAATAGACAATATCATTTTCACACCAACAGAGGAATATTGAGAAATTGAAAATAAATCTGTCGACACATACAAATAGTAATAAAGAAAACCTCTATTGAATATAAACCAAAAAAAATCTGAACACTCCCCATTATCGGGCCAGATGGCTCGAAATTGTGATTTATTATTATTGACGTCTTCTCTTGTAACAAACAAACAAACAAACAAAAAAAAGTCGATATATTTATTTTCCAAAACAATTAACTGCTTTCAAAGGATAGAGTCGCGTGCAGTATTGGCTGGAATAAATATATTGCTAGAAAACACGAGGTAGATATTGCTGAAAGATTTGAGATTTGACACAGTACAAATGCTAACACAGTACAAATGTACAATGGTACTCCCATACAATTGCATTTATCTTCACGCGTGTAAATTCCGGGAGACCACCCAGCCCGTGGCTTGTGCACTTAATTGAATTAAATTACCGTTGCCGAGACAGTCGCCTTAGCGAAATAAAAGACCGGGGGCGCTAACGACAGTTCTTCCGAACGGTAAGCCGTCTACAAAGAGGAGCGTCAAGCCGGAAGTGCTAATCAGCTGGGAATGTAACTGGACAAAGAAGAATGCGTTTTCCAGACCCTTCGAGAACGTTCGGTGGAAGGATATAAAAGGCCGCTGAACGCAGGTGAAGTAGTTAGAGTTAAGACGAGCTGAAGCCGAGACAAGGAGATGCTGCCGGATTGCTGTTGGGCTTAGAGAAACTGGAATGAGCGCAGCGACGACTCAGGTCTGATCTTTCTCGTCAATACCGTGTGAAACCACGAATTTAATTTTTTTTTAAATAGCCTGTATTTAATCGAGAAATACAATTAAAGCATGAAAATATAAAAAGGCTGGCAGTTATTTTAATCAGGCGAAGTCCTTAAAATGAATAACCTCGGAACTGCGACTTGAGGTTACTAATATACTCCAGTTACGGCAAGGATCGTGCAAGTACAGACTAGCGATGTGCAATTATACTAGAATTGTGGTACAGATATTCCTCCAATCAGAGAATAGGATTTGCCAGTTACACTCGAATTACGACACACTATTATTCTCCAATTACAGAATTTGGTTTGTAGTAACGCAGATGCAGTACAGATTTTCAGTATGGATATAGTGCTGATATTCTCCTATTAAAAAATTTTATTTTCAAGCAATTTTAATCCAATTTTGGTACGGTCATTCCCCAAATACGGAATGGGAGCTGCAATTATACTCGAACTACAGTACAGATAATCTTCCTATCACGGAATGAAAGTTACCAGTTCGTTCGGATTACGGTACAGACATAATAATACAAATCATAGTAAATACGGAAATCAAATAATAATTGTTGTTGTTGTTGCTAATGCCTCCTGGACGGAAGTTCCAGACCAGGTCCATATAGGCTTCCGGGCTGAGAGGGTGAGGCCCCAGTTTACAATAGCACCACAAGGATCGGAATCTGTCTTAGGTGCCACCACCATTTTGACCGAGCACCCCCAGGCGCGACATCTGGGGGTCGTACCTTCTCCCAAACTCTCTGACCTCATAAAGTGACTTTCCGGTCTACGGATTTAACGTGCCTCTATCCTGCCTAGACATGAAGATACTTAGTACCGCTTATCGGAATTCGAACCGAGCATCCTCGTTGCCGATAGCCGATGCGCTACCCCTAGGCTCCCTGAGGCGCTCAAGTCCCCTTATCTTACCACGTGACGTCAGGTCACGTGGTAAGATAAGCCCCATCCACTTCCGACGCTGCGCCACCTATCGGGAAATGGGGGAACTATTGCGGAGCATCACCGCTACGTCCCCTACTAGTGAAATACTACACGATATGCAAAATACTTGGTAATACTACTTGTACATTATGTAAGTTGCAGACCAGTCAGCAGAATGGATACTATATAAGTATTGATTGTAAAGCTTGACATTCATTTAATTAAGCGGTGGTTACTGTACATCCAGCCTTTAGTGATCACTAGTTATAAGAATCAACATCGCAAAAACAAAAGTATTATTTCCATGTTAAAATTTTCGCTTTAAGGGGACTCACTACCCTTAAATCTTTAAAACATTCGATTTTTTGAAAAAAATATATGCTAAAGCCTGATCATTTCTGAACAAAATAAAGCAAACCGCATGAAAATATTCCGCTAAGTTCAGGAGATATTAATATTCTAAATATTTAATTACAGATCAAGTTTATGGTAAGAAAAATTTTTAACTCAATTTTCTCAAAATGCAATTTTGTAACATTCCGCAACTGATATCTCAAAAACTATGAAACATAATTCCATGAAATTTTTATCACTGCATAATCATGTTATTTTATTGCGTCTGAACTAAAATTATTCCAATCACTGCACATTTTGTTATTTTTTCAGGGGTAAATTGATGCAAAAATTTAAGAAATTTTAAGTATATTTTGAGCAGCTTTAAAAAATTGAAAAAATATTTTAATGTTGAATGTTTTATGTTCAACTGTATTTTGAATTGTTTATTTTAAATATGAAACAGGAATTATACATTTAAGTGTAAAATTAATTTCATAGTTCTGCGCGCAATCCAGTATACAATAAAAATGCTTAAAAAACAAGGTATATCTAAAGCATTTAAAAAAAAATTATTTAAAATTATTTTGAGAGTTGAAAATTTGTTTATTAAAATAAACATATGAATGTATCATATACATAAAATTTGGAAAAATTGGGAGTAAATTGAAATAGTTACAAAGAGTCAAAAAGTATGAAAATATGCCTTATTTCCTCGACTTAAGGGTCGTGAGTCCCCTTAAAGAATCAGTTTACACTCTTCGCTTTCCTTTCATTCTTCCAAAAAAACCACTTAAACCCTCAAAAGGCACGAAGTTCTTTCTTTTCTTTTTTTTAAAGAAAGATTGATAAGATGGGATGGAATATAGTCATAAAATTAATCCCTTTCTTTGTTAGACATAACATAATCGTTTCCCCTTATACGCTTTAGCACAACACTGTCCTATTAGCTTGACCTGGGGGCATCTTTACCCGTCCGGGTCCGATTTCACTTTTCTCCAGTGACAAACAAAAATAGGGACTCTTTTTTCCCACCTCCCACATCCTGGTTGCGGATTCCTGGACTCTGAAACGCATAAATCTTCGGCGAAGTGACCACTATCCCTTAAGCAAACGTGACATTAGTAGATTCAGCACGTTATCAAACCGTGAAACGTAACCTAGAAGGTGAATCTTCGTCTGAGGCTATTGGTATCGAAAGAGGTATAAACAGCCTCCTGAAAACTTCACTAAGTCAAACTACCATAGAAAACTTTTTCTTGCTCCCTTCCTGTAGTTGAAATGTTAAGCAGATATCTTGTAACAAATATTGGATTTTTTCTCCTCTTACTATAATCATGTGTATCTACTTATAGGTCTAAAAATTAAGTTGTATTTTTAAAATTATAAAAAATAATTTTAATAAAAGATAATTAACGTAAATTAAAGAGTATTTTATGGTAAATTATCTAATACAGTGGAATCTCGATCTATCGTTTTCCAAGGGACCGATTGAAATGAACGATGGATGCGGAAACATAACAAAGCAATATGATCGTTGGGACTGGATAAAATGAACGACACATACGGAACAAACATGGATCCGAAAACGATCGATCGAGATTCCACTGTATATGTATATATAGGTGTGTGTGTGTGCCTGTTCAAAAACCTAAATTTTCGACTATAAGAATCAACCGCTTATAAGAATCAAAAACAGTAATAGCAAACGTGATTCTTATAAGCGGAAATCACTGTACTTTAGCATTGTTTAGAAGGCTGATTAAGGTGTACGTCAAGAAAATTACTTACCATAAAAATATCTAGCGTAAACACTTAATGTTGTGCTTTGTACAAATGTTTACAGAATATTTCGAAAATACAGTTTTCCAGATAGAGGGCACCAAAAATAATAGTTTTCAATTTTCCCGATAGTGGGCGTGACGGGGATGCTCCGCAATAGTTCCCACTTTTCCAGATAGGGGGCGAAGTGTCGGAAAAGACGTCAGGCCACGTGGTAAGATAAGCACCGCCTATTTCTGGCACCCTTGCATCCTATTGCCGCAGAACTCTCATTTCACCACTACTCACATACACTGCATTCATATCTCTGAAGCCATGAACTAGCTGAAGGGTCCGGTTGGATTCCCGCAACAGACGAGAACAGAAAGAGAGAAAAAAAAAAAAAAAAAAACCTTCCACGTCTACGAGGAGTACGGTTACGTGAGATCTGCCACTCTAAAAACTTGCGAGACGGTGAAATGAGTAAGAGATCTGGTGGTCAAAACTACGGGGCAGCTGTCCCTTCTAAAAAGGGTCAGAACTGGAAAACGCAAGGCATAATCTCCCGAACGCAAAATTTCAGGTGGGAAAAAATCCCAGCAAACATGTCTACCCGAAATGCGGATGTGTCGTAATAACAGACAGAAAAAGCCCACCTGTCATTATCTCATTCTGCAGCATCGCGGTGAAAGCTCGACTAGGAAGCGTTTTGAAAGCGTTTTTCTCTGGCGCAGGGGGTCGCAGATGCATAATTAATGAAAGCGCTAGAAATTAATCCACGTGTTCCTGCTCGGAGAACACCTGCGCGGGAACTGAAAACAAGCTGGTTCGACAAACATGCTTCAACGAGCAAATACAATTGGAGGTTCCGGACACGGGAATGCCCCGGACAAATTCCGGAGCAGCCCCAGCCAGGAGGGTACGTGTGTAATGCTACACCATTAAAAATAGTTCTTCCTAAGTTCGATCCGAAAGTGAGACTTCAAAAGAACAAAAGCTGCTAAGTTGCATAAGAACGTCACCACACAATGCCGATTTGTGTGTCTGCATGCATAAACATTTGCACTACAAATGGGGAGTGGGGAAAAGATAATAAATGTTCTAGAGAAACACTAAGAGTTTTTTTTTTTTTTTTTGGGGGGGGGGGGCTTTCTCACATCACAGTAGATTTTTTTTTAAAAGCAGAATACAAATTTAAATATTAAATTGCAATCAATTAACTTTAGACGTATTTATTTCCTGCATTCATACAGCATCACCATCTGCCGTCACCGATCTCCAATACGTATGTTGAGCTATGGGAAATTTACCCAACAGTATTTTCCTTAAATGCATATTTTTGACCTCTGCTTGCAGCATTTGAAAATCGATTCTCGTAATTGTTTTAATAACTTTCTCAAAAAACGACGTGAATTTTCTAGAGATAGACATCAAGTGTTTAAATTTAACATAAAAAAAATCTTCAAAATTTTCAAAACTAGCACTCGTTATTTGAATTTCATCTTTCAAATGCAAAAGCTAAAGAAAAAAAATGAATAAATAAACAAACTTATAAATTTGACTATTTAATGTGTTATTAAAATATACTGGATAATAATAATATAATTATGACATACACTGTATAGAAAATCCCCTACGACATAACATGGGAAATGAAAATTTGCGTGGTCTATTCCACCGCCTTAACAAACTAGAGTCAACGGTTTTACTGATTAAGAAAATAAAGCGGAATAGAATTTTAATTCAGGACGATAAGCTTATGCGCACAATTAAACAAAGTTGATTGGCAACGGAATATAATTAAAAATAAAATCTTCAGCAAACAGAAATCGCATTTAAGAGCATTTTAAGAACCACCTATCATTTTCCCCCGCAATAGAAAAAGAATTACTTCACGTATGCCAAACAAATATGCCCAGTCAAGTACGACGCCATTTGCATAAAATATTCACTTATCTAATACTCCGAAACCGAGCAGAGAGATTCTGAGCACGATATGAAAACATTCCAAACACACTCGAACCGACTCGCATCTCAAATTATCTTCAAAAAGTGTCAACAAATTTAATTTTCAGCTTCAACATTTTCGATGCAAATTCGTGGAACTGAAGATTCTTGTTTGCATTGGAATGAGGGGCATGTAAAAGTAAAACAAGCTAATTTTTAAGTTTTTATACTGTTACATTATTCAAATTTGACGGAATATTATCCGAGGTGCAAGTGGAAGATTTATTTCACATTTACTTCCTGAAGTGGATTTCTTTCTTTTAAACATCCGCCAAGCGATTATTTAATTTTGCTTTCTAATTTTAATCTTACACCTTTTTTTATTATTTTTTTAAACATCCGCCAAACGATAATTTAATTTTGCTTTCTAATTTTAATGTTACTTTTTTAATTTTTTTTTTTATTTTATCAGCTAAAACGCGATGAATAATTCCTTACGGCGTTTTAACTTCAATCGAAATTAATTCAAAAACATTTCATTCCTGTTTTTGAAATTAACATATTCACAAATGCAATTACACGTTAGATATGCTCACCGGAGCTTTTTACTAAAAAGGTACGCTTTATAAAAGCTGAAAAACAATGAATACAAAAACGTAGAGATTTATAAATTTATGGAACTTAGTCTCGAGGCGTACGAAAATTTCGCCGTGCGAAAAAATGGCATCATCATGACGTATTATTTGTGAAATCGACCAATGAGCATTAATTAGTGTCGATTAAGAATATTTCTCGCATAAAGTATAATATGAATAATTTAGTCTTAAAATTTACACATTTTACGTTAGATATATTTTTCGTCCTTGGAGGACTTGCAGATTTTCTAGAACATTTTTTTCTCGCAAATGCTTGCATTATTTATCTAGCAAGTCTTCAACTATCAGCAAAACTACGAAATTTTCACAGAGTCTGAAATTCCTTTGTCCGATTAACCGGAATCGACAGCATTTCAATACGAGTAACCTTGAGATTCACGGATTCTATGTGATCAGGCCCTAAACATGACTGTAATTTAAATATCATATAAAACATTAAATACAAGTAAATTAATGAATGATATACTGATTAAAGAAACTATAAGCAATCCTATTACAGATCAATAAGCGCTGAAACCTTTAAAATTCAAACAAAGATACAACAATGTAGCACCCCCAAAGTTTACGCAAGATTGGAAATCATTCCATTGTTCATCTGTGAGAGCATTTCTGTTGCCAACAACATGTTCCAATTTTAAGTGGAAACAAAAGTACACGATTTTCCTTAGTTTTTTTTTTCCTTTCTAGGCGTTTTTTCCGATGTCAATCCCTTGTTGACATGTATAAAGCGACTTTGTGAAAATCATTTTAAAATATTTAATTGATTGTTTATTTCATGAAATATCAAAAGCAAAAGGTGTGCGCATTTGTGCACCAAGGATAAATGAGAGCTAGAACATAACCACAAAATCAAAATAAACATTCACTGAACTCCCACGTCCACATGAAAAAGAATAATACAGCTCGTTTAAAATCACGTTTGAATTGCCACCAGCGTACTCCAATTTCGAAGGAAATAAGCAGACGATTTGCTTTTTAATTTTTTCTTTCTATAGAATATCCGTGGTTTTTTTCTAATTCCTTTAAGCAATTTTAACGTAGGATTAAGATTACGCCGATATCAGCGAATAAATGCGAAAATTATTTTAACGTAAGATTACGTTCCTCAATAATGGTCCTCCGAAGAGAAAAAAATTGTCCTGCGACGCGAGTTATAATTTTGGCAGCGCGCCAAACCCAGTAGCAGTAAACAGTTAAACAGAAAAGAACCAAAATGCGTCAAATAATAATAATAATAATAATAATAATAATAATAATAATAGGTAAGTAACGATAAGTAATCCTACATTAATAACTCGCGGTAGTTTCGTTAGAAGAGGCTAAGAGGCTACCTGAAATATTTTTTTTTAAATACTAATGACCGATATATTGAAAGCAGTAGTTATGCTCAGGTCTACGTTACGAGAGAATATTAATAAAATCAAAAGGTGCAGCGATAATAGTACCACTAACGTGAAATAAAATTATCGTTCTACAGTACATTCGAATGAGAATGTTTATTGTCAAAGGCGTATCCCACCCTGAGTGGAAGAGGCAGACGATTTTCCTTTTGATTTTTTTCTAAAAAATGGGAGGTATCTTCTATTGATTCACGCGACGCATTGAGATTTTTTTTTCAGTTATGTAATCGTCCATTGGTCCCCTGGTTGTGGAAAATATTCCTCTTAATCTCGCGTCAGAATTTTCCCACAAAACCACTTTAACACATCAACTCATCCTACCGCACTGGATCCAACTGTTATTTTACTGGTATACATACATCTTTTTTTTAATCTTTTCGGCCGGATATCACACTAGCTATTTTTGAGCAGTAATTCACTTATTTTTCATAGAAATCCGCAAAAACTGTTTAAATTTACAAAGTGAAATTAATTTTGAAAAAGTAAAAAAAAAAAGGTTCGTTATGAATTTTCAAGACGCAAATTAGAAGCTTTGACGACATCTTGTGTTGGCTAAAACAATAAAATGTGACAGCTAATTTTTTTTTAAACAGTAGACTTGATAGTATTACTGAGCTGAAACTTTTGAAAAAAAAAACTAATCTAAAAAAATCAGTAAAACCAATAATTAGTGAAATATAGTAATATATCACCCTCAAGGAAATATTTATGGTTTCAAGAGATGTCTTTAAATATCATTAATAGTTATAATGGGGTAATGTATGCTGATTTAAACCATTAAAAATTAATGTGGGAACACCGGCTTATGAAAATAAATTAGATTTTTAATCCGAAATCATTTATAAGTTTCACACAATTTTATATTTTTTTCTAATCACTCTGAGACTTAATAGAATTGAAACGCACCGTCGCTGAGTACAGAGAAATCATGATAGCAGAATGATTAGAGCTTCTTGCTCTCGGCATTGGGGGCGCTTTGTTCAACCTACAGCCATTGGAGTTTAAAACAGTGTCCGATCTATAATATGGCTTACCTGATTAATTGGTTCAACTACATCAAACAGCTGAAAGCAAACTGTACGTTGTTCCGGTCAGAGATTTCCCAGACATATAGGTTTATGCACGGTTTACACAAACACGCACACACATATACATCATATACATATGTATATACACATATATAACATACATATATACATATTATATATATATATATATATATATATATACATACATACAGGCGTGCACACTTATACATTGAGTGGCTAATTTACTCTGACCACCATTTAATTTTATGCAAATCAGGTATGGCGTCACTATGTTGCTACCAGTTAGCGAGACTGGTATGTAAAGGGATTGCTGGTTGATTAAAAAGACAATTAGAGTGTACTGCTTGCAAAGAAATGGGTATAATATGCGATTAAGCGAACTTTGAAAGTGGAAATGTTGTGGATGCTAGAGGCAGTGGTGCGAGTACGAGCGAAACAACTTCGTTTGCGAAGTGTTCGAGAGCAGCTGATCATGCTTAGAAAGAGTGGGCTGCCAAACAGAAGAAGGGCAACAGTAAGACTCTGTGCACACTGGATCCGGGGCGTTGCGTAGCGTTGACATTAAAAATTCCACCCAATCTCAAAGCTCAAATCATTGCCCACGTCATGCGTCAAACCAATCACAGGTCATGTCGACTTAATAACGCAACGCCACGCAACGTCCGGATGCAATGTGTAATTCGAACGATGCAATGTGAACAGGCCTTAAGTCATGTTACAGGTAATTTTCATCTTGCAGGTAACAGACGGTTCCAGATCCACAACCAGTGGATCAGGAACCATCAAATCTTAAAAGAAGACTTAAAAGAAGAATCTTTAAAGAACTGGAAAGTGCAATTCATCGAATATGGTCTCAGATTGCTCAAGCCACCTATCAAAATATGTCCATAAAAAGTCCATGCCATAGAGCAGAGGTGGGGAACATTTTTACCATTAGAGGCCACATGTAAATTAGGTAGTAATAAAGGAGGCCGCATAAGTTGATGAACCTATAAATGCGACTTTTATGAAATTATTATAGTTAAATATAGTTTTAACAATTTGGTGCATTATACAGAAAAATAACAAAACAAATTAAGTTCATATTTATTTATTGTTTGACATAAAAAGTTACAATATAAGATATTTTTGTATTCACATAAGGATAAAACTTGTTATAACATTAATCATTAATTTTTTTTTTTGCAGAAAAAATACGTTTTAACGTACATGGAGTCAGTCACAACAATAATAGTAAGAAAATAGTTTTTGTGTAGAGATCATATAACATGTCTGATAGTATTGCTAAAAAATTCTGAGCATTAAATTACATATCAAGTGTGTGTGGCTAATGTCCCTGGATGACGACATTACACCCCAGTCCGGTGTACATATGAATACAAGACATAGAAACAGACAAATGACACAATCACAGAAGAATTTTATTGACAAACGATGACACCGGCGATGGACGATGGGTTGCAGCTTCCCTTTCTAGACGGGGCTCCATTTGCAGGCGGAAGACTGACCGGTTCCCAAGAATACAGCCAAGTCTTACGCGGGAATCGAACCCGCACCCCCGGCGTGGCAGGCTGATGCCTTTAACCACTTAGCCACTGGGCGACATATCAAGTGTAGTCAAAGTATCATACAATCAAGGTAAACGACGCTCATTTGGATAAATATATAACTGTAGCGACTTTAGACAACAATTTCAAAATGTCAACTTTATTTTGGCCGACATTGTACATGCATTCATGCCGTTCTTTATTTAATTCTATTGATTTGGAAATTGTTGTAATCTATATAATTAAATATTAATTAATACAAGTGGTAGCTTTTATGAAGGCCGCGCGTTCCCCACCTCTGCCATAGAGAATCGCAGAAGTAATGAGAGATTAAGGTAGCCCAACGATGTACAGAATAGGTGGTCGAAATAAATGGACCACTCAGTGTATATATATATATATATATGTGTGTGTGTGTGTGTACGCGCGCACGCACGCACGCACGCACACACACACACGCGCGCGCGCGCGTAGCTAGTCATGATTAAAAAAAAAAACTGTCGTTTTGAGGGGTGCATGCGTACATACATATAACTCCTTTTTTTCTTCTTTCGCTCCAACAGCAGCCATTTTCTATTTCCCAACAAAAAGAAAGCGATAACACTTAAAAAGACATCATGACTAACAATAGAGACCGAAAGAATAATTTTTCTCCCTCGAATGCAAAACGGGTATTCTCGTATCAGAAATTGTTTACTTTCCTTCCATCATAATACAAGAAAAGAAATTGAATGAACATTTTAACTAATGGCATCGCTTCCTTGTAGCGAACTGTCGGCGAGAGCGTAGTTTATTCAAAACAATTTGTTTAACAATTTTTCAGGCGTACCTTCGAGCTTTTCATTGTCGACGATAGGAACGATTTTTTTTAAATTTATTTTTTAACTTTTCGTCTGCGTACAACTCCGAATTTGCATTTGAAACTCAATAAGCGAATCGTTTATTTACCATCTTCATAATTTTTTTTATGAGGGAAGGAAATGGAAAAAAAAATTTCTGCGGAAGTAAACATTCGAAAAAAGAAAATCTTCTATGCGAACAGGATATCGCATTTCGTAAATGAACGAGATTAAGAAAATCGATTTTTTTTTTTTAAATTCCCGTTTGTTTTAAATTAGTGTTACTTCCGAGTAGAACAAAATACTTGTCGTACCAAAGCGCTATTACAGACAAAATTCAAACAGCGATACACCCAGTCATGTTTTTACACGATTTTGATTTAAAAGTACAGTAAAAAAAAAAAATTCAATTCCGTTGTTTGAGATTTCTTATGAGTTTAACACCGTTCAATAAATTGTCTTTTTTTTTTTTTTTTTAAATCCAATTTGATTTAAAGTTTAAGGTAAAATATTTCCATTAACCGTAATTTTCTGCGAAATGTTGCAGGAATTATTTTCCCTTGTTTGTTGATAAAATTCAGTCTTATGTTCATTTTTCAATCCAACTGGAAGTGTTTGTATAATATTGTACTTTTTGTATATTATCAATTACAGCAGTATAATAAATGAATAAAATTTAAAGATGATAATAAAATAGGTAAATATAGTTTTTTTTTTTGTATGGACCTTCTTATTTTAAGTATTTTATTTACAGGTTTTTAAGGTCTGGTATCAATAATTTATTTTACAGGTACACAATGTCTTTTTTGACATGGTATTTTCTGGAACGTATTAACTGTATAAAAAAAATTGGGTGTATTTACTATTTTATTCTTAATTCTGAGTAGAATCATTTTATGTTAGTCTAAAACTAAAACAGATGATTGAAGTTAAACGAAAGGAACATTTCATTCCAATAAGTTTTCGAACCTCCGGGCCGGTACTGGACATACTGAACGATGCCGACTGTGTTAGGCACACTGATTTTTCAAATCCCATTCCTCACATGTTTCCTACATCTTTCTGAGACCAACGACATAGGGTGTTTCATATTTCATTTTTTTTCAACATTTCTCCGTTTATTACTTAATATTCCTGCGATGTTGAAGTGTGATCTACCATGAATAATTTTCATAAGCTGCCAAACTGCACATAATCAATTTTTCATAAAGATCGTCTGCAGGGTCCTGTATTTAAACGGTGTAACCAACTGGTTTAAACAGGGCATCATTACGTAAAAATTATATGTGTAGCCCCACAAACTGTGTACCATCACTAACTGATTCCCAAAAACTCTCATGATGCCCTAACAGCGTAAAGCTGCCTTGCAAACAGCCGCCGGGATCGTAAAAACTCTCTCCGACTCCGTGGATGGAAACAACTACTAGCGTTCGTGCCGACGTGCCGACACCCTCTGAACTCTGCTTGCTGAGAAAGGATGCTTGTTAGTCGACCCAATGTTTTCCTACCTGGTAGCAGCATATTTTCGTGTGTGCCTGTAAACTTGTTAAAATTGTGTAATTCTGCAAGTAATTGTTATGTTTTCATTAAATTAGTTAAATGTCACCTAGGGTTTCATTTTTTATATTGTCGGAATCAAGTTTATTTTTTCCCTGAAGTCAACAGGTCTCGGTTGTTATGCGACTATTCCGGCGAATGGCCACAGCGGGCATTTTTACTACCAAGTTCTTAACGTTCTCATTCGATATGAAGAAATGAATTTTTCTTTCTTTCTTAAGGTATTCGTACACTGGTAAAATGGCATTTTCGGTCAAAATATCGAAATTTATTTTTCGCAATAACATTAAAGCGTAATCTTTTATCTTTTTAATTCTGCTTGAATTTATAAATCTGGTGGATTTCAGTACGGAAATAGTTATTTATAAAGTAAGAAATGTGTTATAAAGTAATTTTAAGCACTTTCTCAAAATTAATTTTTCATCTTTTCTCTTGACGCAAAACTTTCTATAGCATAAAGTTACACTTAAAATGCCTTAAAATTTCGCATAATTTATCTATAAATGTAGCTCATGATTGCAGATTCATTATTTTTTTGGTTATATAGGTATGAATTGCAAGTGACCATGAATTTTAAGCAATTTTTCTCTACATCAATACCCCTATTATAGAGAAAATTTTTCCAATGACTGTCGACTTGGACTGCGAGATTTCTTTTAAAATTGTACTCAATAATAGAGACTTTTTTTTACTCTCCTATCTTATTTATTTAAGAAATTTCGTCCTCCACAGGAAATGATGTCCGTTTAAAATACAGTATACCACATCCCCCCCCCCCCCCCGAATCCTTCAAATTAAAAATTATCACTGGTGTTTCTTTTGTAAAATGAATAAAATAGCAGAGGAAAAAAAATTTCTTCCACAACTACGGAATACAATTTAAAAGGGTCCGAGGTAGCCTAGTGATAGCGAGTCGGCTTTCGGCGCTGAGGATGCTCGGATCAAATCCCGACAAGCGTCATTCAATACCTCCGTGTCTAGGCGGGATAGGGGCACGGTCAATCTGTACACCGGAAAGTCTCTCTACGAGGTCCAGGAGGGTGGGAGATGGTACGACCCCCCCCCCAGGGGGCATTAGAAACAACAAAAAATTTTTAAAAAACTTACAATCCAAGTCGACAACCAGTGGAAACATTTTCTCCATAGGTTAACGCTGAGCTGAACAAATATATCAATAGAGCTACTACACAACAACCTTAATAGTGCATCAGAAATAAGAAACAGTCCAAAAGAGTCCAAAATTACATCTCATTGTTTTTCTGCTAACAGTACTATTTAATCATAGTTTAAACAAACAGAAAATAGCATTCATTTCTATAAAAAAAAGGAGTACAACAATTTTAAACACAGTCTCACTATAACTCAACTCCATTCAGTTACCGCCCCTTATGTAACAACGTTCTTTCTCAGTTGTTAACGTTATTACCCGCCCATTTCGTTTTCTGAAAAAAAGTATATTTTTAACCTATTGTTGAATACATTTAGACTAATTTTCATAATGGGAGACTTCACACTCAAAGTTATAGTTAATACTAAAAAACGAAAAAAAAAAACACAACTGCAACAGCCTGAAAAAAAATAAATAAATAAAAATCACTTATTACCTGAAAGTTGGAAGCACTCAAACTTATCCACTTCTCCGTTAATCGGAGGATACGAGTAAATTACCTCTCTCTCGAGAAAACAGCTAAGTAATTACGCAGTTTAACTTAACTAATACGCACCCGGCTTAAGCGCTAATGACCTGCGAAATAACACGCACTTTAAATATAGCTCTCTCTCTCTATTAGTCACTTATAATACCTCTTCAAATATTTAATTTTTCCGGCTTTAATAACTTCCAAACCATTCGCGCGTCATTTTTTTTCCTTCCCCAGCTGACATCAGCCTTTGTTTAAATAATGGCGCATATCAAATAAAACGCCCTAAAACTTCGCGTTGGAATGGACCCAAAACTCCAAAATTACCCGAACAAAAGCCCCAGCAGGGAATATCCCGCATTAAATATTGATTGTGAGTTAATCTCGCGGGCATCCTTCATTCCGGGACGTCCCCAGCAATTTTTGCGTACGCACACCAGGGAACATAATCTATAAGATGCGGAAGACTTGACTCGTTTTCTTTTCTTTTTTTTTATGACAAACGCATAAATTAAGGAGAGCAGAAAAATGAGCCAAGAACTCTGCGAGACATATGCCTGAGGTAAATTACTTTCGTTTCTGGACGGGAAGTATTACACGATTCCTTCTTGCAAGATTAATTTGGATAAAGTAGGGAAACATTTATTTGTACCTGAGCCAAGTCCATGTGTAGAGGCATTGGTTTTGGCTCCAGGTTGATATTAAATTTTCATGGGAGGACCTCCAGGTACGCAACTCCTTCCCCCAAGTGCTGCAGATGTTCGGTTTATTGCTCGCGAGGTCACAATTTTTTTTTTATTGACCGCTTTTCGTTTTGCTCCGTTCTTACAACATCTCTTACTTGAAGGGGAAAAGGCAGACATTTTTTTTCCAATTTACAAGCATTTCGAAAATTCTGTTTCTTCAAAGATGTGCTTTTATACATAGAAAACCATACATATATATAAAAAAAATCCATAGTTTAAACATTACTCTTTCGTTTAAAAACCGAGAGATTAACTATATTTTTCTCAAACTGAAAGGTTACTTATTCATTCAAAAACAGAGAGATTACTCTCTCATTCGAAAATCAAGAGACTACTTTTTCATTAAAAAAAAAAACCGAGAGGTTACGCGTTCATTCGAAAATTAAGAAAATACTTTGTCATAAAAAAAAACCCGAGAAGTTACGCGTTCATTCGAAAATCAAGAGACTACTTTGTCATTCAAAAAAACCGAGAGGTTACGCGTTCATTCGAAAATCAAGAGACTACTTTGTCATTCAAAAAAACCGAGAGGTTACGCGTTCATTCGAAAATCAAGAGACTATTTTGTCATTCAAAAAGACCGAGAGGTTACGCGTTCATTCGAAAATCAAGAGACTACTTCGTCATTAAAAAAAAAAAAAAAAAAAAAAAAAAAAAAAAAAAAAAAAACCTGAGAGGTTACGCGTTTATTCGAAAATTAAGAAAATACTTTGTCATAAAAAAAAACACCCGAGAAGTTACGCGTTTATTCGAAAATTAAGAAAATACTTTGTCATAAAAAAAACCACCCGAGAAGTTACGCGTTCATTCGAAAATCAAGAGACTACTTTGTCATTCAAAAAAACCGAGAGGTTACGCGTTCATTCGAAAATCAAAAGACTACTTTGTCATTTAAAAAAAAAACCGAGAGGTTACGCGTTCATTCGAAAATCGAGGGACTGCTTTGTTATTGTAAAAAAATAAAAACCCAGAGGTTACGCAAAAACCGAGAGATGCACTAACTGAAAGCAAAGGTTACTCTTTCAATCTGGATTGCATTCGTAAATATACTGGAAATCTTGATGTGTTGTTCTACACAGGTTACTTTCACGCAAATTCAAAATTTAAACTATGCTTGATTTTTTATATATCTGCCCCCTATTTGCTCATTTTTTCACTTACGTGCTGCAACGACACAGAATTTTTATCTCACTTTTGAGCTGATACTCGGAACTGAGTGCCTTGAGAATGCCTGAGTGCCTTGAGAGTGCCACATTCCCTCCGGCTTGGCATAGCAGCACTCCAACCCCTGGGCCACCCCACATGGAGAAAAAACATGGGAGTAGACCTTCAAACAGTTCAGGAGTGAAAGAACCCTGTGTGGTATATCACATCAGGATTTTCAGTAAAATTATGAACACAGTCCAAAATGATTAACTTCTGCTCTAATGAGTGCGTAATCTCTCGATTTTTGAATGAGTGAGTAACCTCTCGGTTTTTGAGTGACAAAGGAGTCTCTCGGTATTTGAATGACAAAGGAGTCTCTCGCTTCCCGGATGAGAGCGGAACATCTCAGTTTTTAAATGGCAAAGTAGTCGCTCGGTTTTAGAATGATAGCGTACACTCTCGGTTTTTGAATGACAAAGGTGTCTCTTGGTTTTAGAATGAGCGCGTAATTTCTCGGTTTTTGAGTCGCAAAGGAGTCTCTTGATTTCCAAATGAGAGCGTAACCTCTCGGTTTTTGAATGGCAAAGGAGTCTCTAGATTTGCGGTTTTTGAATGGACGCGTCATCTCTCGAGATTTTTTTTTGAATGAGTGCGTAACCTCTCGGTTTTTGAGTGACAAAGGAGTCTCTCGGATTTTGAATAACAAAGGAGTCGCTCGATTTCCGGATGAGAGCGGAACCTCTCAGTTTTTGAATGACAAAGGAGTCTCTTGGTTTTAGAATGAGCGCGTAACCTTTCGGTCATTGAGTGACAAAAAAGTCTCAATTTTCAAATGAACGCATAACCTCTCCGTTTTAGAATGACAATGTAGTCCTTCTGTTTTAGAAAGAATAAGGGCCTGTTCACATAGGAGTTTGGTAGCGGAAGCGATAAAGGAAAGATGGCGCTGAGACGGAAATAAACCAATCATAAGCGTTAAAAATTTCGCTGCTAATCGTTTGGAGGTTTGTCATTGGTTAAATATATTTCAATATTTTGACGCTTCTGCTACCGGACTCCTATGTGAACAGGTCCTTAGTTTCCCGGTTTTCGAATGAGTACGTAACTTCTAGGTTTCAAAAAAAAAGATGGTTAATCTCTCGGTTTTCGAATGGGTGTGTAATCTCTCTATTTTTGAATGACAGAATAATCTCTCAGTTACTCAAATAGCACAAAGTTTACAGCCCGAAAGTTTTCCTTCCTACGTTTACAGTGCATTTTTGTTTTATTTTTTAAAAAAGCAGATTATTGTGAACCTGGAAGTTTTTAACCCGACAGCCTTTCGAAATCGACGCTGCAGCAGAACAACAAAGCCTTCTCATGAAGACCAATATTTACCAAACTGACAGCCTTCGGTGGTTTCTGGAATTCTGAAATTTTATAAAAACGATCAGTTTACAGATACATTTCCTTACTGAGAACAAGCCTCCAAAATGCAGGAGCGTTGTAAGGAGGGTGTTATCATCTGCATTTTGCAGTTACCCCGTGATACTGCGGCGTCTATAACTGGAAATTACTGATTAATGACTCGGAAAAATCTTCCGAACTCCCATTCACAGTCGCTTGCCAACAAAGCTCCCATTGTGTGCCATTATCATCGCAATCCATCCATCCTCAACAAACAGTCCAGAGAATAATTAGAATATCCCTTCCCATAATTCATTAAATTTTTAATCATATGCGAACCCGGATTCATTAGTCTCCGGCAAATGAACTTCATCAGCATATGGCCGACTTCCAGAATAAGGTAGCGCAGCAAAGGGGGGGTTTCCCCCTGCCTCCGTTTTCATTAGCGTCGCCCCCCCCGGAGTAATAAAAGGCCGGACGAAAAACAAGTGGAATCGATTTCCCGAAACGGCACACGCCGTTCGGTTCTTTTAAAGAAATCGCAATCAAACAATGGCATCGGGTTGGGAAAGTTTACTTCCCGTGGCAGTCTTTCTCGCAGATTGGCAATCGCGGACTTTAATATGAAAAGTTTCGCGGGAGTTGCCGCGGTACAAATTGTTTTTCTTTCGCGCACTCTAAGGAAATAATAAATAAATAAACATTATATATATATACACACACATACACATGTGTGTGTGTGTGTGATCATGATCACAATGGGGAATAATTTAACACACGGGAATTGATGTATATGAACTTATTGAAGATGCAGTCGGGCGAGGGTGTTGATCACACAGATGCAGTCGCTCGTTGGGTGATGAGAGAAACAAACATGGAGTCAGAGAAGAGGAACACAGATTACAGATGATAGCCATGAAATCACCTTTATTCCATCAGTAAGCATTACGAAGGCATTAGCTGCAGTGGCCACATGACTTGCCCTGCGTCCATGCAACAGGACGGGGCGCGGAGAGCTGATTACATTACAACGTTAAGACAAGAGCAGTATAACCACCGGACTGTGGACAGCCGATCCGACAGCAACGAGAGTTAGGAGCGAAGAGAGAGAGAAGTCTTCCGTTCAGGTAAATATTAGCTGGGTGTTTTGCGATATTGACGCCAGAAAGCCTAAACTACTTAATTTTTAATTGGGCGACTTTAGGTTCGTGGAGTTCCCGTGTCCACTTCGGTTATTCCGGGGATTACTTTATTGCTAGATCCCGCACTTGTTAGATCTGCGAACTATTGACCGGACCAACTTGACACTGTACCTTCTGTATTGAACCTTCTACTGTATTGAAACTACTGAATTGAACCTTCTTGACACTGTGTTCGGCCATGGTTCACCCATTCCTGCCAACATCGTCTAACAGTGGCTGCACTCCGATCCAAATGTCATTAAAGTAAATACAACAAGAATACCAGAATTAAACTGTTGAATGATAATAGATCTCTTAGAGTGTTGCCACAGTTGACAACGAGAAACGATCATTAAACTGCTTACTTCTGGCAACCTTTTATTACTTACACAAACGCACATTATATATATCTATATATATAAAACAGTTCCGTGACTGACTGACTGACAGATAACGCACAGACCAAACCGCTGGATCTAAAGGGCTGAAATTTTGCATGGTGATTCTTCTTATAGTGTAAGGGTGTACTAAGAAAGATTTTTGAAAAATTCTTCTTAGACTTTTTAAAATTAAATTTTTAAGCTGCTTTTGTAACTTTTTTTAAGTTTGCATTTAAAATAATAATCTGACGGTTATAAAATTTATATCACGAGAAAGATAAAAATTCGTTTAAAATGAAATCTTCGAATCTTTACCTCCATTTTCTGATTTTTGGTGAATTTTTAAATATTAATTTTTAGAATTTAATTAATTAAATGTCATCACGTGGTTTCTTTTCTTTTGTGATACTTTAAACTAATTTTACGTCAAGTGCATAACAACGAAATAAATTGACATTTTTTTTTTCTGCTAATGCGGCAGAAGATTGGACATTATCCAAAAAATATTAAAATACAGTAAAAGAAATGTTCCTCAAACTGTACTATATTAACTATACTATATTCTTTAGTATGTGCTATTAGATTTAATTTGAATATTTTCTTCTACATTATTTTGTATATAAAAATATCAGTTACGATTTTTTATAAATATATAAATGTAGCCCTCCTACAGCACGGCATTTTACAATACGGTTTCGCTCTAACACGACAGGATAAATTGCGGGAACCCTCGTATAACACTGCAATCTGTAAGACGGTTTCGCTCTAACACGATTTTAAAAAAAAAAATGCGAAGCCCTTTGTACAACACTGTACTTCTACAGCACTAGATAACATGATTTTTGTTTAACACATTTAAAAACTAAACTACCTTGAAATAATGAACTATCAGTGGCTCTACATGAAAATGTATAAACAAATTATAATTTATTCATTTACAACTCTATAAAATTACAAGAAGGCCTAAGCTTAGCTGAAAATATTGAATAATTTTTCTTGAACGCTGACCCTTCCGCCGAAAGAAACAGAAAATTCAAAAGGGAGCTGCAAAATTGTCTATGCCCATACCGTGAAATCTACAATGACCTTGTAAGAACCAATAAACAAACCAAATTTAGATTTTTTAGAGGATAGAAGATGCAAAATCTCTAAATGAAGAAAAAGGTTCTGAAATTGAAGGTGATAGCGTTCAACCGAAAAAACGTTCTCGTTTGATTGTACTGAGCAGTGATGAGGAAGTTGTTTATATGGAATTTAAAAAAAAAAAAAAAAAAAAAAAGCTTGTGTTTAATAAGTTTTTGGAACGTAACCCCCCTTTTTGTACTGGCTCTGGGTCTCATATAATACGGTTTCACAGAACACGGCATTTTCTAGGAACCTATCTACCGTGTTATAGAAGGGTTACCTGTATATTTTTTGGCATTAATGGCATACATTGATTGTTGTATTTAATTTGAATGTACACAGTAGCGAAGTACGGGTATTCAGCTTTTATATATATCTATACATACATATATACATATATATATACATACATACATATATACATACATACATACATATATATATATATATATATATATATATATATATATATATATATATATATATATATATACAGTCGAGCCTCCATATATCGAAGTAGCAAAATGCCGGAAAAAAATTCGATATATAGAAATTTCGATTTATAGAATTGATCTTAGTTTTATCATAATTCTCCCAAAACATTAAAATTGAAGCTAATTTTCGTATACGAATCTCCATTTCCAATTTATATGCGAATCACATTAAATGAAAGCTAACTAAAAAATGAATTAATGTGAAAGATTTATTGAGTACTATATACCTTTAAAAAAACAATAATCCAGACAGTGGTTACAGTGATCACAGTTACATTCTCTTTAAAAAAAACTACGAATATCTTGCTGAACAGCCAGTTTTGCGGAAAGTTCATCAAAGAAATGCTCGCATTTATTCAGTCCATTAAAAACTTTATCAGGGGTCCACGAAGTATTGTTTCAAACGCCAAAAATTGGGAGATTTTATTCTAAAGTGGAATAAAATCTCCCAATATGTCGTGAAAAAAATTTCGATATATAGAGATTTTTTCGATATATAGAAACAGTTTTTCTATGTAATGAACATAGAGATTTGCTAAGAGTTCGATATATAGAAAATTTCGATATAGGGAAGTTCGATATATGGAGGTTCGACTGTATATATATATATATATATATATATATATATATATATATATATATATATATATATATATATATATATATATATATATATATATATATATATATATATGTATGTATGTATGTATGTATGTATGTATATATGTGTGTGTGTGTGGGGGGGGGGGGGGGTCAATGTCAGAAGTTTGGCCAATTCACGAAATGGCTAGCGACTTCTTGCTTTGGCCATGTGGCCAAAGCAAGAAGGACGCATGTGGCCCGAAATAAACGTGGATTTGCGAATCATTCGGGCTTTGGGCGGCCCATTCGCGATATAGTGTAGTGGGGCCCGCGTAACGTAGCAAACATATGCATGTGGCCCGAGAGGGAAAAAAAGTTTAAGTACGACTGATTTAAAGGTGGAAAAAAACTTTACGGACGCAATATATTAGTAGAAGAAATTTTTTCGATGGCTTAAAATATTTGTTAGCAGACGATTCTATCATTTAGCGATGCATATGAAAATTTCACCGGTCGAAAATGACGCCATCGTCTCGTGTATTTCCAAAATCTACCACTGAGCATTATTGTCGATAAGAAATAATAAAAGGATGAAGGACGAAAATCTATTAATGATGATTAATAATCGATAAAGGCCCTTTATTTATTTGTCTACACAACGCTACTCCCAAACTATTTCATAAAAATTATCCTAAAATTATCGAATTCAAACACCAGTATTGCTACAAAGGTTGAAAACTTTTCTATTGTTGAAAATTATTCCATCGCATTATTTCATAAAAGTAATCGTACTTTCGCACTATGAAAAATTGAACTGTTGAAGAATCGAGATCTGTTAAAAGTTATTTTAGCCTGAATAAAAGTTTGTTTTGTTGGCAGACGATAAATTTAGAAATGCGTAACGAAATTAGTTTAAAATATTTTATATAAGGTATTCACGAAAAACATACAGAAATGATAAATAGCACCCTGAATGACGTAAAATATGCGGTTAACTTAGATTAACTTTATTAGTTTCCGAACTGCTAAACCGTACAAGAGAAAATAAATAATCCTTGAAAATGCGGAAGAAAAATACACTTTACTTTACATGTACTTCATCGTAAATTTTTCCTGTTAGACAGTCAGGAAACAAATATTAACTTCCAAAAAAAGAAAAAGTTTGGAAAATCTAACCAAGCCCTTACGGTGGTAAATTTTTAAAAGAAAAACAAATCCGCAAAATATAATAAAAACAAACTGTCGGACGATTAATATAAATTATTCTTCGAAACAACTTAAAAGTTTTTTTTCATTATTATTATTTCAGAAAAAACTATATATAGTAAAAACTCATTAAATAAAAACTAAAGTTTCAATCGCAAATATTGCATTAAGATTAAGTAAAAAAAGTTTTATTCCCTAAAATCTCAGACAGGGATTGCGATAAAATATTGCCCGGCTCTTTTAAACAATAAAATATCTTTCCAAACTAGAACGGCTGCAAATAGAACACATTAAAGAAATTAAATTCCAGATACGCCATCGTATTAAAATCCGCGGACTTCATTTGCACTTTTCGAAAACCATAATTTAGAAAAAACAAAACAAAAAAGCATCCATTTATAATACCCATCGCATTAATTTACCAAGTCTTTAATAATAAAAGTGCACCTTTATTTTTTTTCACGTATAAATATATATTCCCGAGTCGACGGATGGAATATTCGCCGAGACATGACACTTCCGTTGCCAAATTAAAATAAATAGACGAAGTAATCGACAATTACGAAATACTCTGCAACTCAACTCAACTCGTGCTTCCTTGATGCCGGTGTTATTATGCCGGGTTATATTCTCTGCAGGTCTTCACTCTGGCGTTATTGAGTTACGCATTAAATATTTGATGAAGCTTTCTATCAAAAAAGGGCATGGTTTTTTTCATTTTTTTTTTAATAAAAGCACTCCCCGGAAGATTAAATTATTTTTCGTAGAATGCCGTGAGTATCTCGCTTATAATCTGCTGGCTGCATGCTTAGGCACTCAAGTGAGCGTATAGCCCCTGGAATTTCTATTTATAAATCGAGTGAAATCGAAATCTGGCGAAAAAGTGGGGTGGAACAGCAGAAATGAAGGGTTCTTTAAAAGAGAGAGAAGAGTGGAAGCGGAAGGCGCTAGAATTTACGAGGCCGAGACATGATGGGAAACATGTGAGAAACAAATGCGAGAATAGACGGATGCTGCACACTTGAGATGGGTATTTTTTGGTTTGTTTTGCTTTTTCTCTCGCTTTTTTTCCTCTTTTTATAGGGAATATGAGCAAGTGCATTTCTTGCGCAGGAAATGCTGAAAAGCGTACATAATGGCATGATTTTTTGATAAATCCGTAAAGCTTTCTTTTGGTGGTAGTATCAATGAAGAAAAATATTTACATTGAGTAAGTTATAACTAAAGACATTTTGGTAGAAATTCGTTTCGTATGTAACAAGTTTAGATCTGTTTTGCTTATCATTACTTCCAATTTAGAAACATATACCGTATTTTTCGGACCATAAGACGCACCTCAAATTTTTGGGAGGATATTTAGAAAAGAATATTTTGTATTTTGTTGGGTACATAAACATATTTTCAATTTAATACTTAATAAAGATAAAATATACATAATAAATATAATAAATAATACATATAAAATAGTCTATACAAAAATAATATAATAGTAAAATAATAATAATAGAATAATTATAATAGAATCACAGTATATAAATTCGCTAATTTCCGAATACAAGGTATAATTACGAGGCTATAACTGCGCAAGTATTACTCTTCATGAGAAATATCATTAAGGCATGGAGATATTCTACAATCATTGTAAGAGTTATACTTTCAAGACAACTATAGCGTGGCGATATTTGAGGTATAGCATGAGAATTATATTAAATATTCTCAAGTCTTCGAATCGAATTCATTATATGAAAAAAAATTGGGACCAAGGTAGCTCAGTGGTAGCGCGTTGGGCTTCGAGCGGGAGGTGCTCGGTTCGAATCCCGACGAACGCCATTCAACATCTTCGTGTCTAGGCCGGATAGGGGTACGTTCAATCCGGAGACTGGAAAGTCCTTCCGTGATGTCAGAGAGAATGGGAGGAGGTACGAACTCAACAGATGTCGCCCCCTGAGGGTGGTCGCCTTTAAAAGCACAGCACGCGACGTGTAAACATGGGATCACCATAAATTTCATTAATTACTATTCTAAAAGAAGTGAAACTGAGCTTTTCTCACCTCGCCTTCTTGTATCGGAAAACGTTTCACTTCCGATACAAGACAACCGGGCTAACCTAACGCAACTTGCGGTCAAAGAAATTTCGCTTCATTTTTAAAAAAATAAATAAAAAAATAAATAAAAATAAATTTAAAAAATTTCTGGCTAGACATAAATGACGTCATTTCATCGCAACCTGAGGAATTGATCGGCAGCAGAGTTTGACGCTCTGAGATCGTTCCAGGTGGAAAAGATATGTATTAATCAAGTCGGAATATTTTAAGTTAAATTCTTAGAGCTGCGTCAGTTGACACCGGAGATTATCTATTCCCATATTAAGCTACGGGGAAATTCTCTGCCGCTATTTTTCAAATCGTGAGATAGATTATGTATGTTTCTGAATTTTGATTTTTTTTTTCTAATGGAGGTTAGACGTTTATACAAAAGAATTTGTGGCTTTAAGCATTTTAAATTATTCAGTACTTAACTTTATACATGTCATTCCATTGCCGATGTCTATCACTACAAAATAAATAATTGAAATTTCCCCCCCCCCCAAAAAAAAAAAAAAAAACAACAATGGAAGCTTATTTTATTTGTGATTGTCAAAAGGCATATTTATTTATTATTATTACATTAGAGAATGTCTACAGTGGAATGTCAACAGCTGTATGTATAGGATATATTATCTTTTCATTTAAAAAAAAAAGAGAATGTCAGTTAAGTTGTTAAAGATTGTACGCTGCAGAGAGGTTAAGAGTACGTTTTATGATTTAATAAATGTTCAATATTAATAAGTATCTGTATTTAATGAATTAATTATATATATATATAATAGCCGTTGTCTCTGTATAACACTTCCGGGCTGTACTCATCTTTCATTTGAAGCCCCCAGTAAACAAAATGCCGGTTAGACTTAATTTCAATTTTAGATGTGAATCAGAACTTTTTCTTACCTAAAAACTAATATCTTCTCCATCAAATCACGTTTGTTCAGCCTATTTTTCTATAAAACATTCAGAACTAAAAAAAATTGGATGTTTTTAGCTGTATATTTAACAGTTTTTAAAAATCTGTTTACTTTTGCGATGAATTCTGAAAGTAAACAAACTTGAATGTGAATGAATCAAGTAGCTCAAGTATTCATATCGCGTAGTGAGCTGTAAAAAACTGGATGGCAGTCTACTACTCCAATCGCATGAAAATCTAAATAAATAAAAAATAATGAAAGGGTTTGCTTTTACAAGGTGTGGATTAAATGCAATATTGTTAGATAATTCGGGATATTTTTTAACTTTCATATACTTTTCTATTATGACGTCATTATTAGTATTATGACGTCAAAATGACGGGTTACCTTCTAGTTAGTAACATAAACAAGAAGCCAACAATAGTAAAATAATGACCCATTCGCCAGCCTGTGATTAGAAAATTAAAAAAAAAAAAACCTCTCCCCATAGACAAACATGGAATCGAAGGTCTGCGATGCCAACTGATGCAACCCATTTAAGGCCGCTGTGTACTAACCCTATTGGATTCACTCACCTCAATATTAACCTATGGAGAAAATGTGTCCAAGGATTGCCGACTTGGATTGAAAGATTTTTTTTTTAATTGTGTTCCGTTATAGATAAAGAAATTTTACACCTTGGGGCATTTTTCGTTTTAAAAAAAAAAGCCACTAATATTGAATGGAAAATCTGGTACAATGTGTTTTAAACGATCCTCAATTCCTTTGGTGGACGTAATTTATCAAATGAATCCTGTTGCAAGGTGCAGAAAAGTTTAGGCTATCTGAAAATACCATTTTTATTGGATTATCAGCGTTTATGGAGCAGTAAATAGTAGACACATTTACTCCAAAGGTTAACACTGAGGTGCGCGAATCGAATAGGGTTAGTACACAGCAGCCTTAAAATACCTGAAAATAGGACTGGTACGAAAATGCATTAGTTTCCGTTCATTGAGATTACCGGGTAATTTCCCCACTGCCAGATGCGAACTTTTATGCAGTATTATTTATTATCAGTCGGACAGATCTTCGACGCAGATATTAAACAGTAAACAAATCAGAGTCTCGTGACCTTGTCACTCAAAAGTGTCCACGCCATTAACACGGATAATTCGCAGCTGATTGACAGCCGAATATCAAAATCATATACCATGTTGAAAAAAAAAAGAAAAAAATTTAATTGGGTACTATGCGTATTATAACTGAAACTTGGCCGCTAGGCGAGAAATTGCCAAATAGTCGCGCCAATCCTGTTCCCGCCATTATTTGTTCTTGCTATAAATTACGTTTTCAGTTAATATTTTGCAGTTATGGTGAGGGGAACTGGTTCCACGGTTTCCGATTACCATACTCATTTTGAAAATTCTTTTTGTATATTTTTTGTTGTTGTTGTTTACAGAATGCAATTTTAACTTATATCTAAAATTATTTATATCGAAATCTTTTTCTTTTCTCCCATTATCTACACGTTTTCCCAGATATATATATATATATTTAACACGTAACGGCTGCTCAAAATTAGGCAACGGGTGGGGGGGGAAAATGAAGCTTTTTAAAAAAAAAATTTCCAATGGTAGGCAATACACAAACAAGCTAACCCAAATAAACAGAACAAAGATGGAAAAAGTCCAAAAAAGAAGGTAGTTAAGGCTATTGGCCCAGCAAAAGTAACTCGTATTGGCCCAGTAAAATGAAGCGTTGGCGAGCTCATATTGCGCCAAGTTCAAAAAGATGCCAAGTTTCAGTTATAATACGCAACATTGTTTTAATTGGACAGTGTTATACAAGAAGGAACCAACAAACTAAAGTTTTAAGAGTGCAACAGCTGGTAGGACGCGCCCCATGTTTAGCTATCTGGGAAAAAGTTGTCATTCTAGGCCAGGTGTGGGGAACCTTTTCTTGAGCACGTACTGAACTGGCCTTCATTTTCAGGTCCGTTGCATGGGCGCCTATAACGTCCCCAGATATTTTTACAAGGAAGCGAACACTAGGCGCATGCGCCAAGGTAAGAACAGATGTTTAGGAGGGAGAGTTTTTTTTTTTTTTTTTTCGAATCGAGAGGGGTTGGCCGTTGACCTTTGGTCGAGGGACGCTCTCTGGATGTCTGAATGAGCGAATGTTTTGCCTTGTCTTTGAACCTGTGTGTGTGTGTATGTATATATATATATATATATATATATGTATATATATGTAGGTAAAAAAAACACAAGAAAAACTTAACCTAATGTCTCTCTCCTGATGTGGAATTTATTTGTTCAATGGCCCTGTTACGATACAACGTGCTTAAAATATTAAAAATCAATATTCATTCAGGTGTTGACGTGCCAGCTAGTTTAATAAGATAAAACAAACTTTTAGCAACAAACTATTATGATTTATAGCAAATTTTAATTTTGGTTTTACGAGAAGGAAATTAACACAGGAATAATAAAGTAAACCGGGAAAAATTCGCTATAAAAAAATTTATATTAGTTATTTAGTAATACTAATTTAGCGTTAAAATATTGATACTTACTTACTCAGAGCGAAACATTTGCCTGACAAGGTACATATGTCCGTTTAGTGCTGAAATTCAATTTTATAAAGCTCATCTTTGATTATGTACCTGATCGTAGGATCGAAATGCGTACGTACGGAAGACTTACGAAACAGTTGTAAGTAGTTTTTTTAGGAGCAAATGAAATTTTCAGGTTTGGAATTCGAATTGTTCCGGCATTTCATTTGCTCAGAGCCGGTCCCGTAGCTGAGGCAGCGAGGCGAACGCCTCAGGCGCCGAATTTAAATAGACGCCAAAATGAGACAGGAAATTTACGAAATTTTCAAGGTATCTTAAATAATAAATAATTACACGATAAAAAGAACTTTTTATATACCATGTTTTTAAATTTTCGGTTGAATCATATAAACTTGACAATTCCATGTATTAATAAATACTTTAAAAAAAATTTTTTTTGATGAATTATACCATCAACTTGAGAGAAAATGAAGTTAATTGGAAGTTAACTTGCGTTTAACTTTTCGTTCCCGTCCCGGCAGATAGATGGCTGCACCAGCCTACAAAACAAAATTAACTGAAAATGAATTAAAATTCTGCTTAAAGATGGCTGAAAGTATAAAAATAATACATTGTCACCGTGTTCTGAGCTATTCCAAAAGTTTCAAATGTCTAGCTAGTCGGGAAGTTAGTTAAAATTCGATTATAAGATTTGTACTGGACAAACACACACACAAATAAGAAAGCGAGTTAATAAAAACATTGTAATAATTATAGAGATGTTGTCAAGAAGTCTGCTGCCACAAAGGCCCTAAAAATGACTCAGTAATTATTTTATTACATAACTGGTATTCAAATATATTTAATTTTTCTGCTTTTTAAAAGTTTAGAATTTTTTTAAAAATATATATAACATTTCTATTTCTTTTAAATACTCAAAATATTCGTTATTCTATTAAGTACACAGAGATACAGTAAACCATCGTTTATCCGGATCAGATTTGTAGACATTTTTATTTAACGTCCACATTAGATAATTTTTTACTATGATAGCAAGAACGTAACTACAAATACGCCAAATATTCGCTCTTTAGTTTGATTCAATGTACAGTTCCTGCATAGATTGTACAATAAATTATGGTAATACAATGCTTTTTCTTGAGTTTAAAAAAAAGCTTTATTAGACTTACCAATTCTTTGTTAAGGAATGATGTGAAAATTTATTTATATATTTTTTAATGTCTTGTAAATAACACTATGTAATTTTGCTACAAAACATAGCTTTTTATCGTAATAAACGGTAAGTCTTCTTAGTTAAAGATTTTGTTTTGCTTATTACCCATATTACCAGGATTCGATTGTCCGGATAGCCTATGGTCTCAGTTAGTCCGGATAAACGAGGTTTTACAGTACTTGCATTACTAAGAGTTTCCCGAAAAATTTGAAAAAGCGCTATTTCTAGGTCCTCCAAATTAAACTCTGTTAAAAAGCGGACGTCCGAGTGCCAGCAAAATTCTTTCGCGTGCTACCTCTAGATTCGCCATCTATGTTCTACAGCAGACGTGTCCAACACGCGGCCCTCGACAGCTAGTAATGCGACCTCTCAAGATCCCATTCTTTATAGGACCTATTTTCCGACAGGAAAATATTGCCCATTTTACAATCACGCCTAATTCATGTGATCGTTGTTTTGAACTACGTACATTTGCGAGCAATCATTTTCAGTGATGGAGTAAAATCGGACACACACAAGAGTAAAATCGGATGAACATTTTCTGATGAACTTGCTAAGAACTGCAACCAGACACTGATGCATTAGTTTCCCCAAAAAGACAAATACCCTACTAGTTTTGTGTTTATATTCCTTTCTTTTCTTATATTATAATAAAAAATTAAAGCAAATTTTGTTACTTGCACACACACACACACACATATATATATATATATATATATATATATATATATATATATATATATATATGTGTGTGTGTGTGTGTGTGTGTGTGTGTGTGTGAATGACACGACTGCAGAATAATCGTAGATAAGTCCACTGTGCGGGCGAAAAACATAACAATGAAGACTCAGAGATTACAGGAACTCCATATCGATGTCGTGGCGTTTATTAAAATATCAATTAACCAGTCCGGTCCGCCAATTCGACTGAACCCCACCAGCGGGAAAACGCGCGTCTTATCTCTATAAAAGATATCCCTAAACTACCTTGTTCTTTTTCGCGCGTTATGCAAAAGCGTGGGCGATCATCCCAAGCCCCTCTCTCGAACATTCGTCTCTCTGTACATCCTGGGCTTTCGGGTGTGTTAACCATTACACTACACAGTCATAAAGTGATCTTCATTTAAGAACTTCACACAAATATTAAGGCAATTTTGAAAAAAAGAATGCATTTTTTAGGTGGAGGTGAATTAAAAAGAAATTATAGAAAAAGATGACGTACATGTTTCTTTTTAACGCATTAAGGCGGCACAGCACTTCAACTCGCAGATTTTCATTACCCATACATAGCAATGGGGAATTTACTAATAAAACATTAACAAATGCATATTTCTGAATTCTGGTATTTTGTTTGTTTGCTTTTTCTTTCGATAAAACTTTAAATACGATACGCATGCGTTTTTCAAAAATCATTTCTTTTAATATAATTTTTTCCAAACAATAATTTTCATTTTTTTAAATCTGGAATTATATTTTCTGTAAAAAATTAACTACCTGAAAACTTTAGAAAACTATTTGTTTCTACTTGAAATGTCTACCTTACATGCAGAAAACCGAAATCAAAAAACTACAATCACTAACCTGTGATATAGAAAAAAAAAAAAAAAAAAAAAAACCCAGAGGAAAATTTCCCCATGGCTTTACATGAGCAAGGCACATCTGCCAAGTCAAACGATACGCAGCCTTACAGCGAAAGGGATTTCATATCACAGTTAAAATATTATGAAACGCGAGTTCTATAAAACTTATACGATATATCTATTATTCTCCTATCATAAACAATAAAATGTTTTTTTTCAAAACAAATACATTTATAATTAATATTAAATTCTTTCCTAGGTTATATTCCCCTGCTCACTAGTCCAAACATCCCACAAGTAAACAACAAGGAAAAATATTTTCTCCGACTCGCAAAATATTACATAATCGTTTGGCCTTCAAATGTTGCCGTTTCGAAAAAAGTGAACAAATAATTAGATAAAATTGGCGGGGGGAAAAAAATGGGACAACATTATATTACGTTAAATGAAATTTATTTAACAGCTGGAAAACAATATACTTTACTTTCTCACTCCCTCACAGAAGCAATTACGAGCATTTTAGCAAAAATATTGTTTCGGCGTAATTTTATTTTTCATCTGAAATGGAAACGATAAAAAAATCCGCTTTCTCTTAACGTATTTTTGGGCGAATAATAAGCAATAATAAGCATATTTATTCCATTGAATTCTTAAACGTTCAAAGTCGTAAAAAGATTGAAAATTTTATTTTATTTTATTCATTTATTTATTTTGGTAGGGAGAGGTATGATATTAAAAAAATAACCGAGATATCGGAAATTATTTTATTCTTTTCCTTTTCCGAAATGTTTCGCAATCACAGGTTTCGAGGTTATTTACTGTGCACATGACGAATTCTACTATTAACTGGAAATAAGCATAAGAAATGACATTTTGGAAAGACGTCAGCTAAAGGAAACTCTGAGAATAAATAATAAAATAAAACAAAATAAAATAAGAGGATTTAAGTAAGCTGAGGAGGATTGCTTGTACTGTCGGCTTTTTATTTATTTTCTTTTAGCCTTTTTTTGATAGAAATCGCAGTTCTAAAAGCAAAGTTAATGTTTTCTTAATTCTTCAGTTTCGCGGAAAAAATAAAGAAAATGAAACGAGCATTTTAATGTCAATTACAAGTTGAATTAACGGGGAGGAAATGGGAACAATTCTGGTACGTTCATATTAAACATATACACATTTATTCACATTAAAAACTTTATAATGCGTATTCACACAGCGCGTATCATACGAGAGTGTTCTCAACAAAACCAAAACAAATATTCATTCTCAAATTGGCTCTTAACATTGCTTATCTTGGCAACTCCTGCAAAATATAATCTATGTACATAAAACACATCCGTAACCGACTGACTGACTGACTGACTGAAAAACAGACAACGCACAGACCAAACCGCTGGACCAAAAGGGCTGAAATTTTGCATGGCAATTCTTCTTATAGTGTAGGGGTGCACTAAGAGAGATTTTATTTAAATTTCTTCGTAGATTTTTTTAAATTAAATTTTTAAGCTGTTTTTGTAACATTCTTTAAAGTTTGCATTTAAAATAATAATCCGAGGGTTATAAAATTTATATCACGAGAGAGATAAAACGAATTTCTTTAAAATGAAATCTTTTTCGAATGTTTACCTCCATTTTCTGATTTTTGGTGAATTTTTAAAGATTAATTTTTTGAATTTAATTTATTAAATGCTGATCACATGGTTTCTTTTCTTTTTGTGATACTTTAAACTAATTTTGCGTCACGTGCATAACAACGAAATAAATTGATAATCTTTTTTTCCTGCTAATGCGGCAGACGATTGGACATTATCCAAAAAGATATTACAATACAATAAAAGAAATGTTCCTCAAACCGTATTATATTCTTTAGTATGTTCTATTAGATTTAATTTGAATATTTTCTTCTTCATTATTTTGTCTATAAAAATATCCGTTACGATTTTTTATAAATATATTTTTTCGTTTTTTTTTTTACATCAATTGCATGCATTGACCATTGTATTTAACTTGAAAGTACTCCGTAGCGAAGTACGAGTTTTCAGCTAGTCTTCTATACTAATAAAGAGACAAGTGGAAGTCGAGAGATCATGTGACCGTAACTCATCCGGGCGGGCACCGATCCTCGAAAAAAAAAATGGCAGACAAATATACAGGAAACGGTGCAATTTTTTTTTCTCATCAAAGTACATAAATGTTACATATTTGGAAAGAGCTTCGAAAACTGATAATTTTTTCTGCGTACACTTATTCTGTTAATTCAATAGTTTTAGAGATATTTTCATTCTAAAATCACTCACTGCTGAGAAACCAAATCATCTGGTGCAGTGGTGCTGCCATCTGTCGGCAGCGACGGGAATGAAAATTGAAAGGAATTTATTCACTTGAATTTAATACATTTGTAGGCTTTTTTTTTTCTTTTGTGGGGCCCGAAGTACATAAATATGTTACACGGATGGCTTGAGCGTAGCTAGGTGAAGCCCGGCTTGATAAATAAAATAGAAACATTTCAAGAAATCTAATTACGGGCTCACTCGCATGGCCACTCTCTATAGCCCGCAGACGAGCTCAAACGCAGAACGAAACCAGTCCATATTATGCATGACTATGTTAACTGCAAGATAAAATTGCATTGAACATACCATTTTGCAGTGGTTCCTAACCGGACCACTGGCAGTCCGAGAGAACCGGTCCGCAAGGTCAGGAGTTATAAAAATTTGGTCCCTACATTGTGACATAGGAATACACGAATTTACCAACTATTCTATTCCCTTCACTGCACGCGCTAAACATTAAAGTCATTTTTAGGCATAATTCAGCATCCCGCGTCAATCTCGCCACTCCGCACCTGTTCGTAAAGTCTTGCGACGCTGAATCATACCTTCACGTGTTCGATTCTAGCCAATTAAAAGATTTATAAACTCCTAGGGCCTCCATGGTATAAAAACGTCGAGCAGCGATTTTCCTCCCTTCCTTCTTTGCCATGCTCGCTTGCCTTCTGGTTCGCGCTCCCTCGTTCTGTCCCTTGTCCAACTATACTTGTACTTCCAACTATATTATAACGTAACCGTATTCGATAGTCAAGCCCTGGCAGCTCTGTGCTGTCCGTTGCCGCTATTGTTAAACATCATGTCGTCAGCTTGTGCCATTTCGTTCAACTATGTATTGCTGTGCACCTTCTCTGATGTCTTGAAGTATATTTCCATGGAATAAAGTGCTCCAGCTCTTCAGTCTGTTCCTGTTCTTTCCTCGAGCGTGTTTTACCGCTACAACTACAAAAGTGTTTGAATCGCGCCCGTGATGTATGTATGTATGTATGTCCGTCCGTCCACTCACTAACTCTCTCTCTCCCACACACACATACACTGCTGGCCACTATAAATGCAACACCCTAAAGGAAACATGCAAATAACATGAAATTTACAACATGCATTAGCGGAGGTGAGATATGCAAATGATTACAATTTCAGCGCAGACGCACATCATGCGCGCCTGTGGCGCCACTTCAAAGCGCTATTTAAGGCTTGGAGATTTCGATGATTTCAAGTTCGGCAATTGTGTTTTTCTTGTGGTTTTTTCAAAAAAACGATCAATTATGCCTCGTCGAAAACAGCGATCATCTTTTTATCAAGTATCCGAGTTCGACAGAGGAAGGATAGCGGCCTACCGAGATTGTGGATTATCTTTCAGGGAAATCGGTAGTCGTGTTGGACGAAACCAAACAACTGTAATGCGGATATGTGATCGTTGGATGCAGGAGTGTACGACGGACCGGCGTGTTCGATCGCATCCACCTCAGCGCACCACTTCACGTGATGACAGGCAAAATTGTGCGCATGGCAGTGACGGATCGCTCAGTCACATCACGAACCATAGCACAGCACATGCAGTCTGTAACGCATCATCCAGTGTCTGCGCGTAACATTCGACGCCGTTTACAGCAGAGTGGTCTGTCCGCAAGACGTCCATTGCTTTGTCTACCCTTGACGCAGAACCACAGACGTCTCCGCCGCCAATGGTGCGATGACAGAAGGATGTGGACGGCAGAATGGAATGAAATTGTCTTTACTGACGAGTCACGCTTCTGTCTGCAACACCGCGATGGTCGCATTCGAGTCTGGAGACACCGTGAAGAGAGGATGCTGAACAGCTGCGTTATGCACCGCCACACTGGTCCTGCACCGGGTATTATGGTATGGGGCGGTATTGGATATCACTCTCGCACATCTCTAGTAAGCAAAGGCCGGTACTTTAAACAGCCAGCGCTACATCTCCGAGGTGTTGGAGCCAGTTGTCCTTCCTTACCTTCAGGGCTTGCCCACAGCCATATTTCAACAGGATAATGCGCGACCACACGTGGCAAGCATTATCCAACGGTTCTTCGCCAATCGCCAGATTGAATTTCTTCCCTGGCCGTCTCGGTCTCCGGATCTTTCGCCGATAGAAAACATGTGGTCCATGGTTGCTCTACGATTGACCCAGATTCCATCCCCAGCTGCCACAGAAGATCAACTTTGGCAACGTGTGGAAGCTGCTTGGTCTGCTGTACCCCAAGAACTCATCCAAAGTCTCTTTGAATCAATGCCGAGGCGTGTGGCAGCGGTGATCTCCAACAATGGCGGATACTCTGGCTACTGATTTTGGCAGGAACCACACTTCACAGAAGTCTATAAATTTAATCATTTGATACTTGGTCAACATGTTATCTACAAAATAAATTTTGTTGTGATATCTCTTGTCTTTCTTGGTGTTGCAATTTGGGTGGCCAGCAGTGTATATATATATATATATATATATATATATATATATATATATATATATATATATATATATATATATATATATATATATATATATAAGCAAATTTTAACAAACTATTTTTAAAATCCAGATTTGAAAACGCAATCTCTCGCATAAATGTAGAAGAAGAAGGAATCAATAGAAAGTACAGTCGAACCCCGTTATAGCGAACCCGGTATATAACTTACGAAAATTTTGGTCCCGCCGTTTTCCTATTGTACGCAATTTAATTAGTATTGTGTCAGTTTAATGTAATCGATTTTATCGATTTAATTCATTAATGATCATTTTTAATAAGATTTTTATCATTTTTCTAAAATACATCATTATTGAATACACATTGCAACTAATGAATTATACATTTTGTGAACTCTAGCATTTTTCTTAACGGTTCGGATACAGCGAACCACCGGTTAATGCGAACAAAACTTTTGGTCCCTTGAAGTTCGTTATAACGGGGTTCGACTGTATAGTCTTTTGCTGAAGGAGTTTATCGTTAAGACTTTTTGACACCTTAATGAATAATATAACAAAAAAAAATTTTTAATGTAAAATAATAATAATAATTAAAAATATTTCAAATGTGTGATTTGAGAGAATTTATAGCATATTTTTTAATTGAATAATTCAGTATACTATACATTTACTTCACACTATCCGCGACCCCCTGTGAAGCGAGGCTCACAATTTGCGCACCACTGACCAATGGGACCGGCACCAGCACTAATCTTTGCGATTCACTTAATCCGGAGCTTATAACATTGCTGTATAGTACGGGAGAAAAACAGAAAAGCAAGCTCGTAGAATTGCTGACATGCTCACCGATTATCGCGGGATGACGAATTGACAACAAACAGAATGTGCGTGAAAATTGTGCTAGGCCCGAATAAATAGATAAAAAAAAAAGAAAGAAAGAAAGAAAGAAAAGAAAATCAACCAATTTTATTAAATCCTTACTTTTCATACTAACCAGACTGGTAGTAACGTGATGAAAAAAAAAAGTGAAAAAAAATCTTCATTTAAATTCTCCCATGATGTCAGAAAATCAGTAGAGAAAAAAAAATCGTTTTTCTTCCACCGTTTGATATTATAGATTGAGTATTTTAAAAGCAGAAGAAAAAAACGGCGTGAGTTTCTAATATGTATCATCAAAAAGCCTTCAAACTTCAACCCAATGTATATGACGCATAAATCATTTTAAAAAATTTGTGGAGAAAGGACTGAAAAAAGTTAAAATGAGTGTAAACGTAAGTGATGAAGCTTTTCAATCTTCCAATTTAATGGGTTTACAATACATATTTACGATTTATACGGCAATTTATGCCAGGGAGATCTACTACCTTTTGGGAATACGAGTGGACTTACGTTGCCTTCCAACAACAACTAGCGAGGAATAAGTAATTTTTAGCATTCTATGACTATAAAGAACACGTTTCGGCAAAAATTCAAAAAGAAATTCAACTTAAAGCGACTGATTCAATGCTTTATTTAGAACTACGGATAGAATAGTTTATAGAAAAAATTCTGAGAATTCAGCTGCGAATGCACGTGTGTGGGTAAGGTGGGAAGACAATTTTAACGTCAAAACTTACCTTAGATGCATAAAAACCTATAAAAGGGATGGTAAAAATTGAAGCGTAAATTTTTCATTCATTCTCCCCCTACAAGCAAATAAAATCGAAAATCACTCCCCACTCCCTATAAAACCATTCCACTTCGGCAAATACTATACCGAACTCACAAAGTGCTTTGCCGTACGAGAAACGGAAGACAAATAAATATTTCAAACGTGATGGCATTATAACAGTCTATTTCAACGGTGTAATACAAAAGTATAAAACTTGCAACACTTCTGTTACTGATGTGTTTATTTTAATGGTATCCGACAGGCGCGTAAGAGGTCATAGACGAAAACAGTTTAGATTCACAATAGTTCCAGAGCTGTACCTTAATATTTTCCTTACATTAATATATATTTTTTTGGGGGGGGAGGGGGGGCTAGAGGTTTTCCCCGAGTTAAAGCTGGTTTATTTAAAATGAAAGCAATTTCAGACTTCGAGTTTGCACAGAAGTTAGACAAAGGAAACATCAAAATTCCCAACCCTTCGAGGTTCCTTTTCGCTAAAATACTTTATTTCCGAATTCTTACATTTCGAATTCATAAAGATAAATATAATATATTACTCAAGGCTTGAAATTTTGTTTTATCATAGAAGATTTCAATTTGAACTGCCGGGTGGTATTCCCCCACGCAAAAACGAGGGGAGAGGGGGATGTATTAAATTAGCTACAAAAAGAAGCAATATACAATTTATCAACAATGCAAGTGGCAACATTCCAATAAAATGAAAGATGCGAGAGGCGATCATCTGTATATCAGGGAACAATGGCATAATGTATCTATTGCTGTTTTCCTCGAAAAAATAAAACTTGATCTAGTACACATATGCTATAGAGAATTAAGCCTTTAGAGTTTTTAATTCTGCATTTCGTTTTATAGTAAATATGTTGTTGTTTCTCATTTCCATTTGGCCACGTCTCAGCTATAATGAAGCCATGCATCCTCATTAAATCAAGAACTAACACAGGATCAACGTAAAAATCATCCAGTCAAAGGAGATTGCTTACTGGGAGAGGCTTGCTCAATATTGTTAGTCAATATGAACAAGTTGAATGTTGTTCAGCACGAACAAACAGCCGGGTAGACAGGTGTTCAACACTGTATATCTAACCATTATAAGAATTTATGAGTACGATAAAACATAAAAACAAGTTAGAGTAATATCTTTCGCGAATTTCAAAGATTATTCACTTATATTCATTTAGAAATCAAATCTAAATAAACTGAAACTAGAGCTGCTTGCTTAGTTTCCGACCGCCCGAAGTGAGCAATTCGAATTTTTAAAAGCAGCCTTAACTACCAATCATTACAGTACGGGACCAGTAAGCTCCCAAATAACGTTTGAACCTGACCTTTCTAAGTGTCGGCTGGAAAAAAATCCGAGCTCCGGAAAACCCCACTTCGAGGAATGCATCCTTAAACTTAATTAGGAGTAAATAAAGCAACCAAATCTATCACGTGTGAAAATACGAAACAAAAGGTATCACTAGACGCTCTGAACATAATTTTCTGTTTTACATGTATGATAGGTATTAAAAAATATTTCACTGATAATCCCTCAGTTTCAGAATAATTTTTATGTCTATCTTACAATCAGGTTAAATACGATTTGTAAACTACTACTAAGGAATAAAACTGGTCGGAGCGTTTACATTTCTTCTGCACGCGGCGCAATACCAATAACCAGATAAACATATTCCTTAAACACGTTGTAAAGGAAGGTCTAAAAACATTTGTAATCATAGTAGAAGATATAAAAGAAAGTGTTGAAACAAAATACGGGAAACGAAATTTTTATTCTCAACTTATATTAATACCTTGGTGTAATTATATGTTCCTTACGAACACACAATGATGATGAGTACAACTGGGTAACGTAACAAATACATCAGGACTTTATTTTGCCGATTTGTAAAATCTCAAAGCAATTTATCGGCCGAAAAAATTTTGGATTCAAACGGATATTTCAAGATCCATCTACGATTACGTTATTACCCAAAATTAGAAAAACAATAACAAAACATAGCGAGCGTTTCGAACGTGATTAAATGATGAATAGATTTAACATAACAATACTAAAGGCAACAATTAACAATTTGAAAAAAAATAATAACAACCAGGAGCTCACAGTACCAAGTCCAAAAGTTAGAAATGACTGTGCATCCTTCCCCCCCCCCCCCCCCATTAATCATACCTGAGTACCAAACTTAATATTAAACTTAGCTACAACTTTTTAAATACTACCAACTTTTTTCATACTAGATCGACGGAAAAAGCCAATGAAAATGACTAGTTTTAACATTAGTAGAAATAAGTATACCTGTAACTGCCGGTAGTTCTAGAGTTAATACCCTGTAATTCTCGGAATATATTTTGAAATAACAAAGTTTATAATTGAAATATGATCTACAATATAAATACACGATTATAAACAGCATTTGCATTTGTTAGAGAAATTCCTCAATTTTGTACTAAATATCAAAATTCTCTAGTTAATTTGATATGCATTTTTGATTAAATAAATTCTAATATAAAGCTCTATTTTCTTTCTTTTTAATTACCATACTTTGAAAGGCACTCCTTCAGCTGTTATAAATAATCTATTAACTTTTAATCAGAATGTTAAATTCAAACATGATGCAGCGTTCAACTTAAGACTGTATCTAAGCGTTAAATACTATTTAGATTTTCTAGAAATTACTCATAAAATGTACGTAGAAAATAAAATATTAAAAGTAATTTCTAGTACATAAAATGATGCTTTATTTCCAGTATTTAACATGTGACTATCTGTAATGTGTTCCGTCATTTCAAAGAGAGACTAACTAATATGGAATAAACAAAAAGATAAACAAAACTTACGGAGATTGGTGTTGGAAAACACGGCTGGCGGCGAAATAGCGATCACCACAGCCACTCGCATTACCATAGTAAGCCACATCGGCGACCACAAAGAAAAAAAATATTGGAGCGTACACTTTAAAACCAGGGCCTCGTTAAAAATACCTTACATTCGAGGACCCAACTGTACAAACTCAGAAATCATAAGAATCGGAAAATAACTTTGACTTGCAGTAACACATAATTCTTCTTAGTAAATCCATCTGTCATTTAAAAGTGTGTTGACTCTCGCCTTTCGATCAATGTCATGATGCACTCTGTCACAAACGCAAAAAATGTACACAACTACGCTCTGCTCCGTGGGAAAAACCTCAAGCCTCTCTGAAGGCTCTGGTTGCCGAGTCTGAAAGCTTTCATTGGATAGCGTGCAAGAGTAAAAAATTCATTGATGTTTCTTGATTTTCTTACATTTTCATGATTCAGTGGCGCCCTCTGATGCCAAAAATGTTAAGTACAAAATTCGATAATTCGAGGAAGAGTCGAAATTTTAAAAATGACTGTTCACTAAATATTTAAAAATATTTTACGGTTATTGGAGGATAATATGCACGAACGTTTAAGAATACTGTTAAAATTCATAACAATCGACTGTTCTCATAGGAAAATAGACAAATATAAAATAGCTTTTGTCGTCCATCATTTATCAAAAAATCTGAAAGAAATTCTGTTTAGTTACAATAATTTTACAAAAAATATTTTTTTTTAATTCGCACAATCACTTTTATAATTCTGTTTGATGAAATATTATTTTAAGCATTTTTTAATAAATCGAATCATCGGTTTTAAAATAAAATGGTGGCAACAGAGAATTGCGGGTATTTTATTTGTTTTGTTTTACTCTGATGTAAATAAACGAATGAGAGGGATCTCGTGTCGAGATTCAAGTGATTGACTTTTTATCATTTCATTTATTACATACGCCGTCGATTTGAATAACAAAAACTGGTTTTTGCGTATACCAGTTATGACTAATAGACCTCCTCCTCCCATCTGTATGCTTAGAGGACATGAGGGAGTTGTTACAGCGCTGTATTTAACTGATGAAGAGGATGCTGGCATAACTGCAAAACCATCTCTCATTTCTGGTAGTGACTCTGGAGAAATATTTATTTGGAATCTTCAGGTGTTTAGGACTCCATTATTTTTATAGTAATTATTGTTATACGCATCATAATAGTTCATCTGTGTTCTGTTTTCCGAATAATGCGCGATCTTAGTATTTAAAGTTAAATAAACCAAAATCTCGAAGTCTTAACTTTTCAAAGAGACGTAACCTCAATATGATATAAACACTCAAAAATTGCGTCTTTGACATAAATATAAAATTTCTTGATGCTCCTCGCAATAATGTGCTCTAAAATAGTTTCCTAATTATGCTGTTGAGTTAGCATAAGTTATCTGGAATCACTAACCTTTTTTGATGACTAGATTTATGTTTTTTAAATTTAAGGGCTAATTTAGATTATGGTGTATGTTTGTGTTTTTATATAATATTGATTATGTGTTGAATTAATTTTACACACAAAGAAATATATATATATATGCTTTAAGCAACAAAGTATCTATATATTGAATCAGTAACTTTACTTATATGATAAATGATAGGCTTGTGAAATCCTGTTTATCAGCTTATTTGGTATCCAAAAGCTGCTTGTAAGTACAACGCTTATACAAAATTAACATCTGTAGATTGAAAGATGAAATTTATCTAATTACAGTTTAGGTTATTTTGATTTTGCATGTAAAAAATTATGTGTAATCATAGATTTTCCTTAAAACTGAGCTTTTTAAAAAAAGTTTATTGTGTGCATAAAATAACTAAAAAACGTGTATTGTTACATTATATTATTTTTTATTTAGAACTGATAAGTATTTTAAATAATTTTCTTCTGTTACTTTCTATATATTGTTTTTGATTTAACTCTTTTAGCATGTTCTTAATGTAATCAAGAGTTTGTACAAAGAATGTAAACAGTATGAAGATTATTTTTCTTATTTTAACCAAAATATACTTACCCAATACCTTTTTCTTGAGACTGTATGATATAACTGAAATTGCACGATACAGAAGAGAAGTTAAGAGCTTTTTTTTATTTTAACTTTAAAATATTTATATGATATGCCTCTACATTTATATCCTGTTACACTAGTATTATACATTAAAGAGGTACTGTATTCATATACATAGTCTCATTCATATTTACCTTTTTTTTTGTCAGTGATTAGTCTGAAATGTTACTGTATATCACTTAGCGATCCTCAGGTCATAGGTTGCTGAGCACTGAAACTAAGATTAAATGTAACATCTTTCAAACTAAGTTAAAATTTATTATTCCGTAATAGGATTTTTTTTTTTTTAATCTAGTGCTTAAAAAAAGGTACTCTTGTGAAGTATAAATATTTTTTTTTTACATTAGCTACTATATGCTCATTGCCAAGTACTTAGGGTTGTATATTTACCTTAATTATACCTAATTAATATGCGTTTACGTTTAATATGCTTTTATATGCTAATTACTTTATTTTATAAGCTCAGTTAAAAAACTGCAACCAAATATAACTATCATATGAAATTCATATTTTATCTATTGAATACCAAAAGGATATTGGGAAAATTTTCATCATTGAAAATAAATGTTAAGAACTGTCAATACAACTGTTGTAGGTGCAGCGATATATTTTAAAGGGAGTGATAATAACTCTAACTGATGACATATATAGCAAACAGAAAAATTCACTCCAGGCTCAGCATACCAGTGCAGATATCCCCTGTATTTATTATATAGTCTGATTTTTTTCTGTATTATTTTATCTAAATTTGTATTAGAGGTTAAGTAATTTACAAAGGTAAAAGGAATAATAAAAAGTATTGAAATGTGTAGAAAATACTTTATCTATGTATAGTAACAATATTCACACGTCGCTCACTCCTTTCAATAGCGTCATATCTCAAAAATCGTCAATTTTTAGTTATGCCTGTTTTTAGAATGCCCTGAAAGAGTAGTATAGACCTACAAGATCGTCATATCTCACCGCTCATTATTTAACTGCTAAAAAGCAGAATTAATATTTATTTTTAATACATTTTATTCTACTTATAAACTTTAAAATCCTGAAAAATCACATTTTTTAAGATATGACATTGTTGAAAGGAGTGAGCGACATGTATTTAGACATCTGGTAGCCTATATATTAAAGCAGATTTTTGTTTTCTGCTCTTAAGTAAAAGTCACCTACTCATATTTTCCAAAGTATCATCGTTTTCTCTGTGTGGTAAGATTGCTATTACTAGAGATGCCTTTTTTGCATAATTAAAAAATGTAACATATATGCACGTTTTTAGACTTATGTTTTTAAAACTGTTTTCATTCATATAACTAAGCTTAAAATATTGTTTTCTGATCAATTGAAACTATCCATTGAAAATTAGGTTAATATTTATTGCAAAACCATAATCTTATATGTCTTTTTTATTTCCATATGTATTCAAATTGTCCTTTTCTTGTATAACAGCTGTAACAGATTCAAGATTAAAACTGTTTATTTTCCTTAACCATTCTAGATGCTACTTTAGAGTTACTTCTTGTGGAGTTTTAATCCTATCTCTATAATCATGTTTTTTCATAACTCTTTATATTGCATTAATACCAGTTATCTATTAACATGTATTTTAAGTTAACTTTATTGTAAGCAGTATTAAATGGCATCTATTCTTTCAAACAGTTATTTTGCAGATTGCATTTAAACCAGCTATTTATTAATGCATATTTAAGTAAACGTCATTGGAAACAAAATTATGTGTCACAAATTCTAGAAGATAGTGTTTAAAGGAAATAAAAATTATTATTTGTCTGTTGTTCAGAGGTCTAGTCAACGCAAGTTCCTCTTTATAAGATCTTTCATTTGTGGAATGAATTTTTTTCCCATTAAAATGTATTTGAAGTTTATTATAAACATGTTTGAGATATAATTTTTAAAACTACTACTTTTAGACACAGAGAAGTTACCACCGATTTAAAGCTCACAATGGAAAAATGATTTTATATTTATTTTACTTCAAGTCATCACTCATAAGTCAAGGTCGTGATGGGTTGATTAATGTTTGGAGATTCATAAAAAATGAATGGAGCATAATAAGTAAGTGTGATCTATTATTTTATTCAATTCTACATAGAATTGAGGGGGCTAGTTTCAAAACTGATCTTATCATAAGTGATTTTTTGTAAATTGAAAAAAGGTTTTGCAGATGACCATATACTTAACATCCTTCAAACTAAGTTAAATTTATTATTCAGTAATATGAATCTTTTTTTAATCTGGAACTAGATAAAGGTGCTCTTAATGAGGCATAAATATCTTTCTACATTAGCTACTATGTGCCCATTGCTAAGTACTTAAGGATGCATATTTACCTTAATTATACCTAAATAATGTATTTTTATATTTGTGCTTAATATGCTTTTATATACTAATTTCTTCACTTAAGCTCAGTTAAAAAACTTCAAGCAAATATAACTATTATATGAAATTCATATTTCACCTGTTCGATACCAAAAGGATAGTAGTGAAATTAATTTTAACATTAAGGAAATAGGGAGTTTTGCTATATAATTCAGCTACACCTACGTACATACAAGTGCTACCTTAATCAGGAATCCAGTGCTACTTAATTGTTTAATTTTTGGATGAGGTCAGTGTTTAAACTCACTGCCTCAATTATTCAATAATTTCATTCATATATCACCTTTGAACAATTTATCTTAATTTGATCAGAGAAAAAGGTAATATACATGTCACAATTTAAAATAATGCTGATATATATAAAAAAATATTACAAATATCATGACATTTAAGATTACTTTAATTGTGTTTGTTTCCAAAATATCTCATAAGTGTAAATGAATTTATCTGTGGTAAGTTTCATTTCATTTGGTCTGACTAAAAGAAATTAAATTTAATATTTTGAATCACATGCCAAAATAGAAATGAAGCATACATATACTGATGTTAATAACATTAGCAGTCTTTTAACTATTTTATTGCTTTCCCAATTCTAACTAAAATATTAACAAGTCTTAAAGAGAGCAAGAAATCAACAACACAAAATTCTATAAATGCAGCTTTGTCACTAACTTCTTGATATGTTACTACCAAGAAATTGGATATTAAGTAATGTAAACTGAAAACTAGTATCAGTACTTGATTAGTGTACTGGTAGTGAAATTTTTATATTCTTACTATCATAACAGAATCATTTATGTTTGCAATAAAAGTGTGAAGCAGTTATTGCTAAGTGTTACTGTTATCACCCATATCAGCCTCTAGATTTAAAAAAAAAACTTCTAAAAAAATTTCATGCTATTCAGTTTTTCTTTACCAATACTTCCATTGTTTGACTACTAAATAGCAATGTGTATTGGTTCTTATGATTTTGACCATACTGTTTTTTATAGTGTATGAACAGGAAGATTATATATGTATATAAAAGGGTATATGATTATCTGATTAGTTTATGGAAGTGTACTGTTTGTTTCTTTTGAGAAAACCTAATTGATTTTCTATGCAGCTAGGGTGTTGGTAGTAGCCCTACTGGATTTGCTCAACTCAGTATTAACTTATTGAGAAAATCTTCCCAGTTATTGTCAACTGGGATTTAAAGATTTTTTTTTTTTAATTGTACTCCATAGTAGAAAAAGAAATTTTTACTTGAGCATCTTATTCATTTTAGAAATTGCATCTACCAAAGGAAATTATTTGCATTTAAAACACAGTATAGCAAATTTTCTCCTCAAATAATTCCAATTTAAAATTATTATTCACGTTTAAAGAATGAAAAAAATATACAAGTAAAAAATTTCTTTCTGTACTGCAGAGTAAAATTTAAATAAATAATAATAAAAAAAAACTTTCAATCCAAGTTGATAATTTCTGGAAGCATTTTATCTATAGGTTAATACTGAGCTGTGCAAATCCAATAGGGTTATTACCTAGTAGCCTTAATACAATATTGTATTTCAGACTCAAAACAAAGACAAATTTTGCAAAAGGAAATAAGAACTGTAAGCTTTGTTTGTGAATTAGTTATTACAAAGATAATAATTTATTATTACAAAGATTTTTTCTTTCTTTTAGGTACATTCAAATGTCCGAATTATGGATTTTGTGCTGCTATGCTGTGTCAAGCTGAACAAAATACTTTCCTAGTCGCACCAACTGGAGATGGGTCATCATTAACTTTTTATGATTATGATACTGCAAAGGTGTTATTTAATTACATGTACAAAAGTAACACCATAACAGGAAGTGCTGTAGAATGTGGTCAAGAAACATGCATGTGCATCAAAGTTTTTTCAAAAAACTCAAAATTTTTTCTATTAATGGGATTTGACAGTGGCAATATTATTCTATGGGACTACGAATCAAAGAGAGAAAAATCAAGACTGAAAAGTCACTCTGATGTTGTAATATGTCTAGAATTTGATTCGAAACATTATCACAGAGGCATCAGTGGATCTGTTGATAAAAACCTTCAAGTCTGGAAAATAAATGACGATGATCAGTTAGTTAACATACATCAAGTGACTCTAACTAATCCAGGAGTGAATGCTCTGCGAATTAGAGATGATGGTAAAATAGTAATTACTGCTGGACAGGATTGTGCAATTAGGGTATTCAGTTGGAAAAATTTAAGGCCCTTAGCTGTCTTGCAGCATCATACAATGCCTGTAGTTTCTTTATGGTACTACGAGAGACCTTTAAACAATTATAAATCAGTATTTGCATCTGGGTCTAAAGATAAAAATATCCTTTTATGGTCTATTTATTAAATGATAGGTGAGATACTGATACTTGTATACTACTAAAATATCCCCTTGATTATAGAAATAAAAGAGCAGATTCGTTGCATATAAATTATATAAAAATATTTTTACTATACAGTTAAAAGTTATTTGTTGTGGTGTTTTTATATAACAGAAGTTTTTACCTTTGAATAAATTATGCAGATGATTTTAAGCCTACATTTTTAAATAATTAAACCATATTAATTTCAGCATTACTTAATCAATTACTGGTAATTATTCAAATTAATACATTTATTCTGTATTAAAATTAAACTACTTTTTTTTCATCTTCTTATAACAGGTTGAGTCCAAAAGTATTAAATAAGAACAGCATTGTTCTCTATCTCAACTCATTAATATTTTTTCCCATAGAAAAATGGCTTGTTTTCATCACTAAAAACTGATTTACCTAAGAAAATTTCATAGAATACTGAATTATACTTCTAAAATCTATTTTTTCTAATGTCCTTTTTCTAACCTATACCTCAATAAGTAACAGGCATGAATTAAAATTGACATTTTATTGCACCAGATGGGTCCGACATAGCAGCTAAGGCCTTCCCAAGAATTGATATTTTCCATTAGATAAACTATGCAACAAACATTAAAGTAAGTACAATTCTGCCCCCTCCCCATTATAACTGACCAATTCTCAAATGATCATAGCTTACGATATTTATTTATCCTCGTAGAATGAAAAGTATTAGGGATAATTTAAACTTAATTGCCTCGAATGAATAACAGATTAAGTCCTAATGTGTTACAGATGTAATTATTTTTACAGATGTTAAATAAAAGAACAGCATTCTCTCTATTTCTATTCCTATTTTTCCCTCACAGCAGAATGGTTCAATTAAATTTCACTATTATATTATAAGGGTTATAACAACTGAAACTATGAACACCCTCAGATGGACTTTCAGAACTATGAATAAAACATTCCTGTACTGCCAAGATATATAATTTTTTGAATGGATTTTATACACACATGATAATAAAACCTGGAACCTGCCTACACAAGCTTCTCACTATTTGGAAAAGCCATGTTCCTAGATTATGTACATATCACTAGGGCTAAAGTAAAAAATTATTTTTACAGATGTAATTAATTTAACAAGGAAAGATATATACATAGACTCGACAATAAGGGGGTTGTAATAGTGAGATATGTATTAATAAATCTAAATTTTCATAGATTCAATGATATTTCTGTAAAAATGACCAGTTTTCAGAGTTGGTAAAATGTGTCTAGAGATATGGTGCTTGTTGAACAGATTATATAAAAATTTAATATTCCTAAAAATCTATGTTGTATATGAATTTAATCTTCAGTATATCTCAAATTATTCTATATAGGTTAAACAAAAAACATTCAGTGGATAAGCACTGATCTGTATGACTGGTTATTAATTTTATTAGTGCAAGTTTAAGTTGGGGAGGGGGATTAAGACTTTTCAGTATTAAATGGTATATGTTTTCAGCAGGTTATCAAAAAAATGAAAAAACAATAGCTTCCCCCCCCCCTCTTTTTCCTTAGTTGACTTTTTAAACATGAGAAAACTTTTCAGTATAATGCAGACAACCTATGTACCTTAGAGGTTTATTAAAGTCTGTGCTTAGAGCTGAAAGTCAATTGAGGTAACTCCAAAAACAAAAGAAATAGTTTAAAAATTCTTAAAAAAGAAAAGAAGGCACATATTAAGAATAATTTTCTTCTCACAAAAAAATAAACTCATTTAAAAATTATTTAATTTTTACAAAGAGAGCAGAAGTTTGTGACACACATAATATTTCTATCCTGCATGGAAATTTCAAGTAAACACTTTTTAAATACATTCTTAAAAGAAAATTTCAGGGGAAAAAAAGGAATTTAGAAATAAATGAGTAAAACCTGAAAAGTACATAAAACTGTGTAAAAATTAAGAAATTTTAAATAAATGATTTTCGCTGCAACAATTCTTCATGTTTGCAGATTCAACAGGTAGAAAAAATCAAAACCTACTGAAAAATGCGCAAGACTTTTTCTAAAACACCTGGATTGAAAAAGCATACTGCATTGAAAAAATTTAATTTTCTACTAATAAATGCTGAACAAAACCAGCAAACGTCATAAATATAATTAATTTTTTTATCATTCTGTAACATAGCAATCTGTAACTGGGGGGGGGGGGGGGGGGGAGAGAAACCTGACTTTAGTGGAAATCCACTTAAGTTAGCTAGCCCCCCCCCCCCCCCACCAACAGGTTGAGAGAAGGTAAATTATCAACTTTTTCAAAAGGAATGTGACTATCAAAATCCCAGATAATTAAAAGACAATTTTTAACAAACTGACTTTATTATATGATCAATAACAAATTTATATTACATGTACATGAGTAAAATTTAAAATTTAAACATTTTTCGATAATATATTTAAAGATTGTAGGCATAGCACAGCTGCATCAGCTTTTGCAACCTTTTTGTTCGAACATGGATTAAGAGGTTGATACTCAACACCATTGACTTCAACCTAAAGCGAGAAAAGAAAAGTTAAGTCTGAATTCACCATACAGCTGTAAATAAATACAATAAAAGTGTTTCACTCATTAGATCAAATTAAGTGTTTGTTAACATTTAAAAAAATCCTCTGCTTATCAAATGTGAAGGACATTTTTAAAATCCCAAATTTCACATTTATTTGACTAGCTTTCGGGGCATTACTTGAACAGGTAGGACATAACAAATGAGATTTTTAAGGGACTATACTGAATTTTTCCAAGGAAAAATTCATACATTTGAGATTTTGAATGGCACAAATGAGTAGGGTCGCCAGAATCTCTTCTAAAGAGAACATGTTTTCTCAATCTTCTTTTTAATTCTGATATTTTTCCTTAGTAAATTTTTGTCTAATCTTTTATCACACTGCAATGTCCTCTTTCATCAATAAACAATATTCATATGAATATTGCCCATGGAAACTCAATTTTCAAGGGATTGACTCAAGTTAAGCCTTGCTTTCAGAGTAGGTTTTTGACATAAGTGGGTGTTAATAACACTAGGTACAATTTGGATTTTTAAAAATAAGAAATTTTTTCACAAATTTTATTTTTATTTATGTAATAAGTATAAATTATTGTTGATGAGTGTGAATAAATATTATATTTGTATATTTTTCCACAACATTTTTAAAAAAAAAGTTCTCTATATATACTTTTAAATTCTGACAGCCCTACAAATCTATATAAATAAAAGAAAAACTTTGTCTGTCGGCCGGAGGGGGAACAATTCTGGGTAGACTGTTTTCAGTATGGCATCAGTTATGAAATTCGGCCATGTTTGAAAATGTCGAAATCAATGTATTTTTTTTTTCTCATGAAAGTACATAAATGTTACATACTTGGAAAGAGCTTAAAAACTGATAATTTTTTCTGCATACACTTATTCTGTTAGTTTAATAGTTTTAGAGATATTTCAATTCTAAATGTATACTCCACCGATACAAAACGTAACCACCATGTTTTAAAAGTTAAAATTGGTGGGTTTTTTTTAAGAAAGTACATAAATTTTACATATTTAGAAACAGCTTTAAAGGCTGATAATTTTTTCTGTGTATACTTATTCTGTTACTATAATAGTTTTAGAGATATTTCAATTCTAAATGCATACTCTACCGAACAAAACATAACCGCCATGTTTTCGGATGTAAACACAGTATGATTCTCACTAAAAAATGAATCTCTGAAAAGAAATGTTTCATCGTGTGTTCAATTTTTAATTATTTTTCTATTTTTCATACTTTTAATTCAAACTTTTTAATCATGAATAGATCATTTGAAGATGTACTGATTTTTTGGCAATTAAAAGTGAAAACAATTTAAATTCAAGTGAACTGTGATTTGATAGCTGGGCAAAGCCTGAGCATAGCCAGGCGAAGCCCGACTAGTGAATAATGAAACAAGCTATTACAACATGCCCAAGATTGTTTTTTGAAGATAGGAACTAACACAAATTTCAATATAGTGTGGACCACAGGAAACGAAGATTGAATCATGATAAAGCAGTGAATTTAGACGATTTCATAGAAAAAGATAGTGGTTACTTAAGAACCAGTTCTCACGCCTCAATTTGAATAATTGTCACTCCTTGGCTGAACCATAGATTTAAAAAACTTCCATTCTGCATTAACAGGCTATTATTAACAAGTCAAACAGCTCTTCTACCACCTCATCAATGTTATCTATCAGAAATTAGTAATCACTTTCAAAGTAAATAATGATCAGTAATCATTATATAACATTCATAATAATGTTAATAATAAAGATGAACAAACCTTAAAGCAAAACAGCTTTCTGTGAGGAGGACCATGATCGTACACACAAGTGTACAAAGGTGGTTTCCAGCGCCGCTTGCTGCATAATTCCATAAGGGCAGAAACTGGATGTTTGCCTGAAATACAAATTTTGATTTTCTAAAATAGGTCAAAACCAAACTGATATAGAGACAAAGATACATTCCAAAATCTAACATGCAAAGTGTGCCTCCTGTCCTCTTCTTCCAGCAAGATATACTTGCATCATGTTTACCTATGTTCATGTACACAGATGTTGACCCTTAGTTTATTATTAATCTATTTCTTAGTAAAACCATTCCACATTTCCAGTTATTATTCACTTCATACTTGAACTCTTAAATGTAATCTCCATTTTTGCTTAACTTTTTATTCAATATTTTTTAGAGAAAACTATCAATTTTGTTCTAAAAAGCTATAATTTCTAAGATCTTGAAAATGTTATACAACTAGATATGCAATAATTTAAGCTTCACTATTCATCAAAACCTATGAGAATAATAGATCTAATTTTAAAACTGTGAAATAAGTACAGCAGCAAATAGACACTTTTAGGTTTATCACTTTTACTTAATAGATCACCTTTTGTCTCTAAAAGGCTTAAAATAATAAAAAAACTACAATTTTTTTATGATCAATAAATTAAAAAGTATACCACAAAATTAATATTTTAGAGTTGTGTAAATCTGTTGAATTTAGTTAAACATAAATACATTTAAAATTAAAAAATTGAATTCATTTATGTGAAAAAATTACCTTGCAATTCTTTTACAAAGGAACTTGCACCTTTCTTTGAATTTTCTCCTTCAGAAACCAAACCTAAAATTTTACATTGTCATCACATTTACATTTTTTCATTCATATACATTGTCACATTTTTAATGGTGACTCACACATTTGTAAATATTGTAATCCTCTAGATAGAATAAAGCTATAGATCAGCAGTTTTTAAACTTTTTTCATTCATGACCCCTTTTTATCATCGATATTTTTCCGCGACCCCAGGAAATAAGGATATAAAAATAAATATTTTCTCAAAAATAATTTATTTCTTTGGTAAACAATATACACATATGAAAAATAGTAGTATATATGAAAATCAGTAGTAAATAAAATAAAATATATGTCTTAGATACTTGCAGTGGACGACAAGAATTAAAATCATGTAACAGACTTAAATTTTAGTGACCCTAACTTTCACTTTGCGATCCCAAATGGGGTCGCAACCCATGCTTAACAGATGCTGCTATATTTAAAATGCAAATTTAAATTCACTCTAAAGCTCTAATTTTACTTTAAAAGTTTATTCTTAATATATACTTTAACAACACAGGATAAATAAATTTGCCAATATCATACCTCTTAAGTTGCAAAATATTGTTTAAGTAGCAGATGATATATAACAACTTTTAGTTTGCACAGTATGATAGTTAAAATTGTTTCATTATGGAACATCACTGATGATACATGCATAAACTTAAATCAATTTGCCACCTCTCAGTGCAAGTAGGCTTATTGCATTTTAAATCAATAATCCAACAAAATATTAATACATGAAATACCTCAGAGGTTTGTTTTGTATTTTTCTATCTTTTTTACAAAATCTTCTCTTGTTTTTTGAATCTGAATCACATTAATAAAAGTTTTTCTAATTAAGTAAAGTTTTCTGGTTTTTTAAGAAAAGAAAAAAAAAGAGCTAAATTTTCCTTTGCTTCAGACCTGTATAGCTAAGCAAAATAAGAACATGTTTCGAATACTTAGAGTTGATGCTGAGAATTTTTTCTTATTTTATGTTAATTTCTTACAGTAATTAAAAAATTACAGTCCATACAGCATTTGAGTAGCCTTCGATTATGTTCAAATACAGCTTCATGTTTACGTTTTTTTATTAAGATCTGACAAAACTTTTATTAGAACAAAATCTTCTAAAACTAATATGACCAGTTCTGCATGATAGTGTTCTTTCTTTTTTAATGCAAAAGCTACTGGTAATTTATAACAGTCAACAAATTTGTAACAATCTTTAATTTCTTTTTTTAAAAGTACCATTTTAATATTATTTATGCATTAACCATATTTTTATTTATATAATTTTATACATATAGATACACCAAGCAATAAAGAAATTTTGTCACGCTCAATAAATCAATAAACAGGTTTTTACATACCTTTTTTATCCATTTTTATATCGAGCATTAGAGGTTCGACATTGCCCTCTTTGTTTTTTCCTAGACCTTCTCCAGGATTCCAGCCCATCTTTTTTAGAAGACTCATACCTTTGCCTTCAGTGACAGGGGGAGCATGAGTAAATATATCCTAATACAAATAATATAAATTAAATATTATAATCATTTTGAATATTTATGAACTTTGACTACAGTCACATAAGCATTAATGTGCCCATGTACTTTTATGATCAGATTTAGGTATTAGAAAGAAGAAATTTTCAACAGATTTATAGAAGGACTATAATTATCAAATTGCAAGCAATTATTGATATACATGTCCAAAGGAAAACAAAGACTAAATTTGGATAAAACTAACATAAAAGAAATTTTAAATTATATAAGAGATTTTAATAAATACACATGAGTCATGGAAAAATTACATAAATTCAAATTTTAACATATGGATGATATTTGATAACATATTTAGACTTTTTTTTTTTTTTTTTATCCAATGCGGAGGCACTTGTATATATTTAGACTTAACTACCAATATTTCAAAATTGCTTTAAATATTATTTGTTATAAAGAATATAAAACTAACTTTTAAGATACCTGAAATAATAATTATACTATCTAATATCATACAGACTCTTGGAAAATGGAGAAACTCACTACAGAGAAAAATACTGGAACTACCCAGATAATGACTAGGAGGAAAGCATACTACAGGAGATTCAGACACCCATTATAATTTCCTGTAATATGATTTTCTTTGGTTGATTGGTTTAAAAACCAGTTTTAACTGATTTAAAATACAACAAATATGGATATCAAGTCTTGAAGAAATCTCATTTGTACCTTTTTATAAAGGATCAGTAAAACACAACACAAAAAGCGCATAAATATCAGTAAGGGAGAAAGGTTGGCGTCTTTAGCCCATTGATCGATAACACAGATATTTTAATTCGATATTTTATTGCCCAAATATGCTTAATTAAAACCTATTAATTGAAAAGGAAAGGTAGGAAATGAACATGCGAAATCCCGACTTTTCCATCAAGATGAATCTAACGTAGAGAATAACGTAAATATGTCGTTTAACCACCTTAAAACTAAAATAAAATTAAACTGACATAACATCACACGTTGCAAGTCAGTCCGATTTAAAAAAAATTATTATTGAATAATTATATCACAAACGAAAATTAATTCCATACTATGGCAAAGTAGCTGATTCTTCAAAATTCTCAAATCTCTGCTCACATGGTGGTTCTTTTAAATTTTCATTTGGGATAACATGGGACAATTATACAAGAACTTGATAATTTGACATTATGCATGTTTATTGCCTGTCATACACTGCGGCAGAGAAAAAGCAAGCACATTTAGTAATATCAAGATTTCAATGCGAAATCAGTGAGTTTAATTGTTCTGAGATTGAGTGATATCTTACGTAAGGCTTTTTTCTAGAAGAATATCGTTTGTATCTTGAATCATACATTATGCAACAATGACTAGTTCGAAAGTGTCAAACAACATTTACGATGCCGGGAGCAGCGGAAAAAAAAATAAATAAACCTAAACCTCTTGATCAGCTGACGCTCTGCGCAGCAGTTCAGCCGTACGGACTGCGCATGCTCAGGAACTGACTCGATCGCGGTAAGTCCGATTTCTCTCGCGTACGCGTACAAACACAAACTAATGTAGGAGGCCGATTCGCGAACACGTACCTATAATTACAATGCGGCCCTTTTAAAAATCTATTACAGTAGTTATCTAAAATTATATTTTTTATAGTTAGCGCTGTTTATTAAACATTGCACATTCTTTTTTTTTAATTGTAATAGAGTGAGTGACCTTGATTCGGTCATACAGAAAAAGTGAAAGAGTGAAACTGTAATCATCTCGAAATCAGATTTAGAACTAAAAATGCACAATAAAGATTTCGAGAATCGGATTTGCTCAGTCAAAATTATATTTTTCTCTACTTGCGACCAGCATCAACAAAAAGTTAACTGAAAATATTTTAATCTTAATGCTTTTGATGCTATTATAGTACTGCTAACAGCAAGAAATCCAATGAAAGGTTTGGATACACTGCCCTCAAACAATCGAACAAAATTGTGATTTAAAACTGTTGACGTAAAAACGCGTTGTGTTCGTATTTTTTAAGATTAAATTTTATGTAAAGCCACAGCTTTGGAGCCATTTTGTAGTTACAGAATTACTCTCATATTATGTAATTAACACAGTGCTAAATGTATCAAAGACTAAAAGAATGATTTAATGGTAATTCGTAAATGTCTCTCATTAATGTGAGTTAAACATACATAAATTTTTAAAAATAACTTACTAAAAGGCATTTTTCTTTTACTTGGCAACAAAAATTCATTAAAGAATAGAAATAGGAAACACTATTAATCAAATTTAATTTTAGAAAAATATTAAATCAGACCGCTATTTTTCGTTCTTTTAATGTTTCCAAACTTTTAAATGGGCTACTCTTAACAGTTTATGCATAAAAATTATAAAATATTTAACACAGTTACATCATTGTTTTACTTATTTTTACAAGCATAAGTTGACATCAGCTTAATAATATTTAAGAAAAAATACTACTTTTGAATTCACATTAAGTATTTTTATTAAATAAAGACCTTTTTATTAAAAGCTACCTTGACTAAGCGACTTTTGACCTCATAATAATCAGCATGATCTTATTCTGCAATACCTGTAACCTAATTTAATAAAAAATTTATTTTTTACACTGAAGAAAACGTAGCAATTGATGTATAGTGACTCTCAACAATATTAACTACAAATGCTTAAAATCTATATTTGCTTTCATATTCTGTTTTCTCTTACAGCATATTATACTTAACAGTCTCAAATCGCTTTTAAAATATATTGAGAGAATTTTTTATAAATTATTAAACAGAAATAAAAGGACTTGAGGGGTGCGGTGGCCCAGTATGCAAGAGCAGTGGGACAGTGATCTGAGTGTCCTGGTTTGATGCTCGTCGCTGCAAATCCACTGCTGTGTTCACTAATGGTGGCCGGGGCACGTAAAATAGGTCGTGGCTGCAATGTCCTCCAAGTTCTCAAATTTACCTCTGGAGGTGCAGGGTCAAGTGTTCCAGTATCGTCACTTGACTCGGTTCAAAATTACGGGACTGGTCATTTAGCTAAGTCAAACTCCGACCCTTGGGGTGCTAATTCAAAACAGGAGTGTTACTTTCAGCCCATTAGCCTATTAGGACCCGGTGAATGGAACCTCCAACCAGGGGGCATTAGCAACAAAAACAACAACAAAAGCACTTGAAAGACCCACATTATCTTGATTGTTTCTGAGGATTGAATATCATATGAGTTTTAATACAAAACTAACCTTGCCTTTTTTTTAATGGATTGAGTTTACACCAATTATAATGTACTCTCTCTCCATATACTAATTTCACATTTGATAGCTTGGATTTCTGCATAGTTATATTACATCAAGTATGGTTGAACTAAATGCATATGAGGGATGAAACATATCACATTATCTATATTTGTACAGTGAAAAAGGAAAAAAGACAACAAACAATTACAAGTACACAAAGCAAAATGAAATTAGTAGGGCAAACCCACAGAAAATTATGCAAACTCTAAAAGCATAACAATTTTATATTACAACCAAAGCCCAATGTGTAAATGTTTACTGAATATTAATATCACAATATGCTCCAAAATTTGAGGGCTGCATTTAAATTTATATTCATGGAATTAGTATACAAGGTCAGACCGATAAGTAAGGTGAATCCCCCTTCTTTCAAAAATTGAAAACAGCCCGATGCGCTGACACACGCGCATTACGTTCTTCCCTGTCTAACGTAAATTTTGCACTTCATTTTCAAAATTTCTCTGCAGGTGTTTGTTCATGTGGTAGCTCTAATGTAAGAGTTGTTAGTGCATTGGGTCATGGAGCAGAGAGTCAATATGAAATTCTTTTTCAAATTAATCGAAAAAACCCATTTAGCAGAATCAAAGGTTAAGACAATGCTGATTATCTTTTTCGACGCACAGGGATTAATCCATAAAGAATTTATACGAGAAGGGCAAACAGTTAATGCTGATTTTTACTGCCATGTTCTCAAGTGCCTCTGCACGTATTCATTGTGTGCGGCTGCAATTCACTACTGCGGGATCATGCAAGTGATACCTTTTGCACAATAATACATGGCCTCAGTGGCGCTCCCAGTATAAATATTTTTATTCATTCAACTCGGCCACCCCCAAGATTGAATCCTGGGTGTGCCACTGCATGGCCTCATACTTCTATGTATGTGAAACGATTAATCACCAAGCATCAGATTATTGAGTTGTCCCACCCTCCATACTCCCCTGATCTTTCAGGCCAGACTTTTGCCTGTTTCCAAGACTGAAATCAGCATTGAAAGGACACAGATTTTCAAACATTTCAGATATCCAAGCTGCTGTTACCAGGGAACTTAAAGCAGTAGCAAAGGACGACTATTCCAGAAGTTTCCAACACTTGTAGGAACTTGTCAGATATGCATTAAATCCGGCGGGGAGTACTTTGAAAGAAAATAAGGTTCTTTTTTGCAAATATATAATACTGTAATATTTCTGTGATCAGTCACCTTATTTATTGGTCACACCTTGTATATGAAGACCCCCCCCCCAAAAAAAAAAATGATGTTAAAGAAGCAGCCTCCCCCTCTCTCTCACTATTTTTTTAGTTGGAAGTTTAATCATAATAATGAAAAAAAATTATAGCTATGATGGTTCATCCTAGAGTATAACATTCCAATAAACAATGATTTTCCCACTTGTAACCAAATATTTAATTTCGTAAGACATTTATTTCTGCATAATTTCATAATTTATCCTAAACAATTAATCTGTTTATATTTAATTTATAATTTTATGTAAAATAAGCCACATACATAAAAACATATCAACTGCACTTATTAAACAAATGGCATAACTCACATTGAAATTTTTTGCCATGAAAAAATTACAAATGGCTGTAACATCTCAACCATTTACAATTTTTTTCATAGCTGCAACTCTCATTTTAACAATAAAGCTATTTTTTACTATAATAGTTTTTAAATCCCTTTGCAAAAATTGTTGATATAATCAAGTCACACAAAACTATAGAAATAGTCCCTTTGTTACCACAGCAATTTGTACTGACTAATTATGTATTATTATGCATTTACCATACATGTATAGTAGAACTCATTTATATGTTAATAATTTAGAGAAGTTTTAGTGGTGATTCATTGGATTATTATGAAAATCCAATGGCATTTTCCTTTTAGTGCTTGGCAAAGCTTAAGGTAATAGTTACAGGAAAGATTTTTGAAACTGAACTTCTATTACTTTGTCAATCAAAACCAGTTCAGAGTCTTATTCCCTCAAGCCACAGGAAAGTTTTGAGACTAAATTTAATGCTAAGTCAGAGAAAACAGTAAATGATTTCTGTTTATAAATTAAAAATTTTAATTAAAACTACTCAAGAGAATCTTCATAGAATTGAATATATTTATAATCAATAAGAGCCAAGTAAGGTAAATAACACAAAACCAATGATTTTTTGCTAGCTTTCGAACCTTTGCAAACCCTCTCTACTGCCCTCACTCAACAGCTAAGCTAAAATTCCAGTGTTCTAAATAATAATCATGAAAATAGCATAGGATTATCAATGACAACTTTTACAAAGGGATTTCTTAACACATTGCTTGATATAAAAATGATAACTGAAAGATTTTTGGTATTTCCCAACACTGTCATTTTTAAATGTCATAATTTTGCTTCTTACCAAGTGGCAATTATCCTCTATGAAAATCAGCTTCTTGATCCCACAACTGTTGTAGAGGGTTCCTGCTATGGATATATTAAAGGAAGCCTGCAACAAGCTCTCAATTTATATATATTAACATATCAACTACAAATAATTTAGAACCAACTGCTTAAAAATCTTACTTTTCTTTAACTTAATATTACAATTACATTATTCAGATTTTACAGGTTAATTGTTAATGCAATTGAATTTAATTATGCATAAATGTTTTGATATGACTGGGGTTATAGCAAATTTATTACTGCTTAGAATGATTCATTTTGCTCAATAAACCATTATAAGCATTTAATAGCTCAAAGAATGAGAGTTTAAATTAAAAGTATTATTTACACTCACTTGAAGGCATGTCATAATTTATACTGAATATTCAATATCAAAATTTAACTTTCCTCTTACCAAAAAAACCACAGAGAAAATGGTATTTGAAGAGTACAGGTTAAATGAAAATTTCAATAGACACAGCATACACAGGCTAAAAGCTCAGCTCATTTTAAGTAAACTTTTACATATTTCATTACTTTTCCTTGTCTTTAAATCCCTTTAGCAATGAACTTCTTCATCTTAAGTGCCTGGGGTTGACTTTCAACGACCTTTTTTCAGATCCTCTTTCGGTATACGATTTTGTGTGGGTGAATGGACTCATGGATTTGGTCTAGCTGGGGCTAGACGTGGAGATTGGCAGCAACAACAACAACTTCAAATATTAAAATTTAAAAATCCAATAACTGCATCATGTTATATATTTAGGCTATTTTCTAAACACAGCAATGAGATTCATATAATACAGTATAAAAATGCAACTACTGTATCATCCAAGAATAATCCTTATTTTCACTGTAAGTTAAAAAATTCACTGTACTCATTTTATTTTCATCTATTACAGAAAGTACCACATATCTTTTCATAGAATCATCCATGCTTGATTTAAAAAAAAAATTCATTTAGCATTACAGTGGTCATCTGATGCACAAAAGATTAGCAAAGTGGGACCTGCAGTTTACAGATGCTTATGAATGGCTATGTACAGCCTTTCCAACTGCAGGTCTCAAAGCAGTAAATTTTCGTACAGATAGCCAGTGACCTACATTCTCGGTGATAAGACATCATGCTTGTGAAGCAGATAATTCTCTAGTGATGTTTCCCCATGGTTGATTCCTAATCACTCATTTTTCGTACTACTCGTATATTTACTCCAAACAATGATGACTCCAGTGAGAATTGAATATAATTATCAATTGCACCTCTAGGATAAAGATAGTAGACAAGAACTGTTTATTTCTGAGAAAACTTCATGACTCTATAGGAACTTTTACTTAGAAGACCTTATAAACAGTAAAATATTTTTAACTTTCTAATTTTCACCTACTAACGCTGCAAAAGCCTTAAACTTCTACATTAGAATCTATAGTTCCATTTTAAAAAACTGTTTATGACACTGAAAACAGTTCTACTAAAAGACAAAATGATAATGAAACAGATTCTTCAAATATTGCTCATTTTAAAATAGAAGTTAAGAAGCTATTAACAATGTTGTATAGTGTAATGTTAATCAAGGTGAAATGTTACACACAAAATTGTATCTAAGAAATAAGAATCTGTTTAACCATAAACTACTTCATACAGTTGGTTCTAAACACTCTTTTGCAGACACTGATAGTAGAAAATAGGTATCAGGGAATTTAAATTTATAAAAACTAGAACATAACTTAGATATTTTATTTAAATATCTCGGTAAGTAGTGCTTCTTAAATGACCTGAAAAATGTAAAATTTATATCGGGTTTTGAAGGTTGATTCAAATTTTCTATCTTTAAAACACAACATTAAAAAAATAGATTGGTATGATATACTTTACCAATTTACATCTTATAGAATATACATCATAAGAAAATTGCAACACATTTTAATTAGCTTTTACTGAAGAAAGCTGTTAAAGGACCATATATATATATATATATATATAAAACCTTGCAAAGATAGGAAATTTATTTATTTCAAAGCAACTCTCACTGAAATTAAATTGAAAATTTACGTTAAATCGGGTATTTTATAAATTGATAAAACATTAGTAAAGCTTATGTCAGTAACACAGGGTGTATCTATAATAGTTAAATTGAATTAGTTGTCATTTAATGGAAAGGAGGTTTAAAAAAGGTTAGAGTTATTTAAGAAATTGAAAACATAATGATCAATATGTATTAATGGCTTAGTACAGTTTTAAGTTAGTCAGTTTAAGTAATTGTGGTGAATTAGTGGCATTGTCAACCATATGTTGTTAGATATAGGTAAATTTGATATGAACTGTAGAAATTTGTAAAGTTTTGAGCAGGATTGCTGTCGTGGCGATCGGCATCAGAATCAACACTGCAGTATAAGCTATCCGCTGTGGATGGCATATCTTATTGAATCTTATTTCAAAGCAAGCAACCGAAATATTAGCTGATATCTATTTTTCCACTTATCAAATCTCTGCAAAAGATAATTATTTGTAGCTGATACAAAGATCACTTACCAGTTTTCAATACCATAGGTAGATGACGATTTCCTTATATAAATTGAGTACCTGATGCAGAACCAGGCAACACTAGTTTCATAGCATGATTATCTTATAAGAAGTAATGAAAAGTTTTATCTTCTGAAAATAAATAAAGTAGACAAAATAAGTTTCCATGAAAAAACAACTGCAAAATTTATAACCAAAAATCCAAAAATTATTTTTGAACTTCAGCGAAGTGCAAAAGCATTTTCAAGCTCCATAAGGTACATAAATTTTACAGTTATTTTCATACAAATTTATCTTGTCAATACATTGGTATAAGATAAAAACCTCTCCCTTATTAATCACAACACAAATTTTAAAAATATTTATCTGTGTTAGATAAATTTTCCCACTTATCAAAAAGTCTCATGTTATTTAAAAAGCAATTTTTTTTCATAAACAGAATACATATGTCCATGAGAAAATTGATCTGAAATGCATAAAAAAGATGTTTTTACTTTTCTAAATTTGTGATATTTAGGACCACATAGTTCTGCAGCTGTAAGCATTTTAGCATCAGTACTTCCAGTAAATAAGCCAGGAACTTGTTGAGACTCAACCCATTCCTGAATCTAACAAAATAAAAAATATATATATACATTAGTTAGAAACTAGTAATACTAGTAGACTTATAGCAAGATATTTAACAATTTGGTAATAAAGAACCAAGAAAACATACAGTTTCTAACAAGATGATCTTATAGATCTACACTGTGAATGCTTATCCATTAATATTTGTGGTTGAAGCATCCATCAATATTTTTTTTTAATTCAAAGGCAAATAGCATTGCTATTGTTAGTAGTACATTCTACTTTGTAACTCCTAAAGAAGAAGGATGATTAAATATTTTAAAACATTGAAAATGTGGATTAAAAATATATTGACTCTTCTCAATAGTAAATTTTAAATTAAGCTTTTAAGCTTATTTTATCTTTAAGTACTCAATCACTCATTTATAGACATAATCAACTTATAATTATAAACCACTAAGAAACCTAAGAATTTTTATATGAATGGTAATTTAATGTAAGGCTTAAATTATCACTCATTTAATCTGTAAGGTAATTTAATGTAAGGCTTAATAGAGTAAACTGTTCTTAATTAAAATTAACAGCAGTTTACTCTATTTTTTCCCCTCTCTACTAAAAAACAAACAAACATGTTTTCAACTAAGCTTCATAACATGAAATGGCATCTATATTTCTTCGAAAGTATGAATGAAGTATAAGATATATAGACAGTACTACTTGAATATTTTCTTTATTTCTAAAATGCACTTATGAATGGCATTAATTTATAATCCTTAGAAGAGTATAATACACAGAATGTTCATAGGTTTTTTATTAATTATTTTGAGAATTTTAAAGGAAATTTCTAAATAATAAATAACCTAATCATAAAGAGATTATCCTACAATTTTCAATATCAAATGAATACTTACACTTTCTTGTGCATCATGTATAGTTTTTAAGGCATCAGGATCATTAGGATCTTGCTGCAATTTTGTAAGAGCTTGAAACCTTTTGGCAACAATAGCTGGGATATCAAGTTTCTGCAAAAAGAAAATTTCCTTACAAATCCACTCACAATTAAATCTATACACAAATAACAATATTAATAAAATATAATGAATATTAATAAAATATAATGTCAAACTTTGACTATGGAATTTTAAACTCCTGATCTAAAATGAAAGAAATACGTGAAAAATAAAAAGATGAAACCTTTTAGCAACAATAGCTGGGAATTTATTCTTTCATATTATTCAGTTTTAAAAGGTTATATCAAGTTTCTGCAAAAAGCAAATTTCCTTACAAATCCTCACATTTAAATCTATACATAAATAACAATATTAATAAAATATAATGAATATTAATGAAATATAATGTAAAAGTTTGACTATGCAATTTTAAACTCCTGATCTAAAATAAAAGAAATACGTGAAAAATAAAATGTAGTATGAGCAAACATTTGTACCAGAAACACTGACAATAGAAAAATTTGAGGAAAGAAAAATTGCAAAAACTTTTTTTTTTTTAAGCAGAGAGTAGAGGATATTAATATAAATGCTAGATAAATCTGAAGAATATTATCTGGTTTATATATGAGATTCAGCTGGGTGTTAAAAAATAAGGAATTTCTAAACACTTAATTAAAAGTTACAGACCTTTGGTGGTTTGAAAACAGAAGTGGAAGGAAGTGCTACAGATGGTGTATATGTATATGTATCTGTCATCTCTGGACTAGGCATTATATATGATGGCATCACTGGTTGCATAGGCATTTGAAATAATGGTGGTGGCTGCATTGATGGTTCCAGTGCAGGAGGCAGTGGTGGAGGAAGAGGAGGAGATACCAGTGGTGGTACAACCGGTGCTTCCACCTTAGGAACTGCTTCTGAAGATGGACTGGGATATGAAACTGGCATTGGAATGGATGAAACAGGGGGTGGAGCTGGCAAAACTGGGGTTTCTGACAACACTTCAACAGTTTTATTAGATTCTGCATTAGTTGAAATGTTAGTTTTGGCAGGTTTCGATTCATGTTTTGAGCTGTCAGGAACAACTGGTATCCACTCTAATTCCTTCTGTTTGTGCTGGTTGCCACTTGACACAGGAAACTGAGAGCTGAGGCGGGCAGTTTCAGCAACTTTCTGAGCATGTGTTTTAATGGGAAGTTGAACAGCATTCTATGATAAGGAAAACAAAGCAAATATACAGTGTATCTCTCAAATCAATTTAATAGGTCAGTTAATATATATATATATATAAAATAATACATAAACAAAACAAAGTTATCAAAGTTTGTTTTAATGATTTTCAATATCAGCATATCTAAGATTTTTATGTTACCGAAGGACAAATTTTAAAACTTTATCTATTAATATCTCTCTTCAAAATGAATAATTTGATTCATTTATGAATAAAAATTTTAAATGATATGAAAATTTCATGTGATAATGAAAAATTATAATAAAATATGATTTTTCATTAATGAAAATTTCAAGTGATCACTTTCTAAACCTTTTTCAGTTTAAAATTTAGAGTAGAATGAACTAATGACTAAAAATGCTTTAGACTATTACTAAATTCTTATTTTTCAAAGAGACCTTAATCACTCATTCTGCAAGAGACTTTGGTTCAAAATAGCAAAATTAATAACATAGAAATAAAAGTTACTTTTATGTTCAATTTAATCATTGCAGGCTCTTTCACTTTGAAAGGATGGTGAATGAATCCAGTCTGCTCATCTGGCTTATCTTTATCCTCATTATCACTACCATCAGGATCGTTTTCTTTTTGAGATAATCGGTGGCAAAAATCTAAAAATTAAAATATAAATCACTATAATTTTTTTAAGGGATGCATTCCATTTTTTAATTGCATAAAGCACTAAAAATTATTCATAATTAGACAAAATGTTGTACACATAACTGATCAATTACTAAATAATACCTAAATACATATATAAATTGGGATAAAACTTATTTACTTGAGGCATGCATTAAAGATTTCATGGTTGAAAAAATTTGAAATGAGTTTTAAAAGGTTATTTCAAGAACAAATGACTTCTAAATATCCACAATACAAACAAAGGGATGGGTGCAATCCCTTTGTTTACATTGTGAATTTTAAGTTGTTGTTTGCCCCTGTTTGTATTTTCTACAGTCATCAAAATTCTTTCATATTATTCAAACATTGCAGAAAATAAATTCTTGATAACATTTTATAACTCCACTCAATACTGATTCAAAATATTTTCTGAACCACAAATATATACTATTTACCCTCCCCCTTAAATATTACCTCTGTTCTAGACATTATAAAATCTGAATTAATATACAGTTAAATAAATGCATATTTAATAGTACTTAAAGCATTCTTGATCTGCACAAGGTACCATCAAATGTTAAAGGAAAAATTATATTAAAGCATACTTTTACTGATTTTATTTACCTACTTTACAGTTTTAAAAAAATACCTGAAATTTTCTGCTTTATATTTCTATACTTCAAAATACTGTCAATAATTCTCACTTGATAAAAACATTTTGCTACTCTTAAAAGGGCATTTGTATTTATTAATGAAAACTAAATACATTAAATTAAAAAAATTTTAGTTACCTTTAAACATTTGTTTTCCTATTTATACTTTAAAATCCTACACTTTGCTTTTGATTTTATTGGTAAAAATTATGGTAATCATTTTTTGCTGCATTAAAAAACTCAGCTCTTTCAAAGTTTTAGATACTCCTTTTGAGCAAAATTTGTTCAACAGTTTTTCTCTATGTTTCTATCCCATTAACAATCTGAATTGCTATGAGTTGGATTCCAAACATTTGATATAATTTCAATCAACTGCATGAGAGTGAATATTTTTTAAAGAAAAACATTTATGTATATAGTAGAATATCGATCAATTGTTCCATGAATATTAATTTTCCTGTATGTGTTGTTTATTTTATCTAGTCCCAATGATAATATTTCTTTGTTATGTTACCGCATTTATTGTTTAATGCAATTGGGCCCTTTAAAAACGATGGAGTGAGGTTCTACTGTAGTTAATGGCAGTTTCATGAAAATGAAGAATAAGAATTAAAATTCTTAAATTGTGTCTATCAATACCAACTTTATTTCCTTTAATAAATGTTTATGACTTCTTTCCATAGGAATGAGAATTTTACATACTCTTTTACAAAGAAAATTGCATTAATATCAAATACTGGAATTAAGCAGTGCAAAAAAAAATTCTGAACCAGAATTCTCTTTATAACACTATCAGTTACCATAGTGTAAAATACCTGATAAAAGTGCATATGTAGTAGATACATTTTTTAGGAGGATATACTTCAAAAGGTACTTAACAGATAAAAACTTTCAAAAGATATTCTTTTAATTCTCATTTATTCTCATATTTAAATTTATTCTTTCAAAAGTAAAGATAAAATTATCCAAGTGTTTCTTACAATTAAGCATTTGTAAATAAATGTCTTTTTTATAAATGTAATTATCCAAGTGTATTTTCATATTTTCTGAAATATTTATTAGTTCAATGAAAAATAGCATACTTTAATTCATCATCATCATCATAGAAAAAGAACATAAAACCAGCTTAAAATTTAACTAATATAACAGATTAGATTAGATAAGATGATATTAGATCAGATTAGATTAGACAGAACAGATTAGATAAGATGAAAAAAACTATTAAATCATTACCTAAGTGGGTAAGCTGTACACAAAATTCAAACTGTACAAACAGTCTGAAATAGCATGCAAACACTAAAATTTGATCTTAATGCATCTTAGAAACTGAAATTAGAAACTATAAATTTCAGTCTCTCATTATACAGAGAGAAACATTCAAACTGTAAAATATTACCTGTTAACTCTTGAACAGATTTGCCACCCGCTTGGATTGAAATAATCTGCTCTTTTTTCAAGTTTTCAACAGGTAAACCCTCTGGTAAAGTGCCATTTTTCATCATTTTTAAAACATTTCTTCTAGCTGTTGCCAAAATTTTTTTTTGATCAATTTTGGTAATTGACTGAGAGCTTAAAAATGAAAATTAAAGATATTTAGTCCACAATAATAACAAATATACACAAAAGGATATTAATTTCTAATTTATATATCTACTCTATACATATAAAGTAATTAGCTGTTTTTATATAACATTTAATTATCTCACTAATTTTTTTTAATTTTTTTTCATGTGCACAAAAAATGAATAAAAAGAAAGGGGAGTGGTCCATCAATGATGGGTGAACTGTCATATGAAGCTAGGAGTGTGCCCCCAGTATGTATATATACATTTGTAGTGTATTGTTGCTTTATAAAAAGATCATTACAAAATTTAATTTCATGTTTTTTAGCATTTTGTTTTAGGTATGACTAACACATCACAAATAACCTAAAAATAATTCAATGCTAAAATATTTTTAATTCCCATAACTATTTGTAAATCTTTGATCATTTTTAGTCAACTAAACAAAATATGTAGTAATGCCGCCAAAAACAAAAAATAAATTATGCACATTACATACATGTATCCATCTATTGAAACAGGAAAAATATAAAAGAGGCAAACAGTAAAACAAAAATAGATTTGATACAAACTTTTTAGTAACAACAAATTTATAAATTTACTTATAATATGGACACAATTTAGTTACACAAATTAAAATTGGAACAAAAGGAAAACTATTTCATCTCAGTCCATAACAAATTTAAAAACACTTTACTAAAAGTTGGTTAAAGATACAAGATTACATCTCAGATTAATAATTAGTTTTATGAGCAATCCATGAAGGTTTATCTTCTTTGAGCATAGAAAAGAGATTTTAATTATTCAGTGATTCTTAAAGAGTCTAAATTTAGACATTTGTAGAGAACTGTCCAAATTACAAACCAGGACTCAGTACACATCATTATAAATTATGTCAACTGTGATACTTGTCTGAAACACAAGCATAAAAGGTTTATACTACTTTAATGTATTCAAGTATAAAATATTTAATGTCAGCTGTACATTCTAATATATTTTCTGCAATAGCAGAGAAAAGTAGGAAAAAATTCAAAACATTAGTGCAACAAAATATCCTTTAAAAAAAGAATCACCAAATACAGAATTACATTTTCAAGAGAGAATTAGAATTATAAAAAATACCTTCTTTTCTCTTTTGATTTTGATCTTGAATGAGACCTCTTTGAGTGAGAAGGCCGTCTAGGTCTGCTTTTGGATCTTGATCTAGAATGTGATGCACTTCTTCTGCTAGACCTAGATTTATACTTAGATCTAGATGAAGATCGCTCTCGATCTCTTGAATAACTGCGTCTTCTTCTTCTAGAATCTGAGCGTTTTCTAGGTCTTGTACGCCGTCGGCTTCTAGATCTTGATCTTGATCTTCTGTGACTGCGTCTTTCATGTGGAGACCATGACCGTGACCGAGAACGAGAACTTTTCCTACGTTTATCATACTTTGATTTTGATCGACTTCTAGAACGTGATCTCCTCTTATGTTCATGAGATTTTAATCTGTCTCGTGAGAGTGAACGAGAGTGTTTTTTTCTTTTTCTATGAGAATGATAGGAGTCTCGTGAAGATGACCTGGATGTCCTCCTTTTATGCTTAGATTTTGGTGATCTATGTCTAGAACGGGATTTAGATCTGGAATGTGATCGGGAATGTTTTTTCTCTGTGTCAACATTTTTATGTTTTGCTGCAGGATGAGAATTATTTTGTTTGATGTCACTTTTATTTTTGTCACTATCTTTGCAGTTCTGTTTTAGGTTGATTTTCTCACTGACCGAGTCTTTCTGAATTTCACAAATTTTTTTTGGATGCATATCATTTTCGTCAGCATCCTTTTTCTGATTATTAACCATATTATTTTCATCACAAACTGGCACAGTGTGAACACTTTTTGGCAGAAATTCATTACTGGCAGTAGGCAATGGAATAGGCAAGTCAGAAGACAGTACATCAGGTTTTTGATTACTTAAAATAGAGTTTATATAATCTTTGGGAGAATTTTCTTTTTTACTTATATCATACTCAATGTTTTTATTATTTTCAGAGGATACATTTGTAATAACATCAGTCTTTGTTGAAGAACTATTAGGCTCTATGCCTGAAAGCAACAAATCAACAGACGGACCATAAAATTCAAGGTTTTTACTTGTTGAAGAATCTGTCACATCACTTTTATCTTTTATTTCATGATCATCCAAACGAGAAACAGTCTGTAATACAGTCTTATCAACAGGCTGTAATTTCATGTTTTTAATTTTTTTTAACCTCTGAATACCCATTTCTTCAGAACTTGATATATCATCAACAACAGCCTAAAATGATAATGTAGTATTACATACATGTAGAGGAGAAATTAAACACACATACATAGATTTTTATTTTTTTTTTAAGAAACAACTGTTGAATTTCAAAATTCTAGATACCAAAGTAAATTTAGAATTTGAGATTTATAATTTTTACAGTTAAAATTTTAAGTGTATTCATCAGTAATGAACAACTACAACATAAAATTAACTGGTGTTTTAGGTTAATTATAAATTTATGAATTAATTTTATAAAAACATGAATGTTTTTTAGGAAAAACACAATACAGGAATTTTTATAACAGGAACACTTTATCAAGGATGAAGTTTCAAATAAAAGAGATAAGATTCACAGCCATCTTTCTACAATAAAATGCATTATATTACTTTTATATAATGTTAAATTCTCTACAATATCCAGAGACAGTGGAAGAAAAAAAAATATTAATCTCAGGATAAAAATATTTTACCTAGCATATCATCAACTCCTTACTTTCAATAGAAATATATTTAACAGCATACATAACCATTTTAATTAATTAAAATGGGCATTTCTGCAAATTATATGACAATGTGCATTGAGCAACATTAAGTCATTATGTATATTTTTATAAGCTGTTACAGTCTGAATTTCTAGCTCTTTTAGTATACTCCATAGCAAATAATTTATTACAGTTAAAGTTGTCTTAACTGTAGACTTAAATTTGGCGAGCATGAACTTTTTGATAGTGGGATCTTATAATTCTAGTAAAGTGCAAAAATAATGATACGTAAGGTAGGGTCAAACATCTTTATACCTGTTTCAGTTTTTTCTTCCATATATGTTATTTTATGTATCACTTTATAAATTAAATATACAGAGCATAAAATACATTCATAATGTTTTCTCCACCTATTGTTGGAGTTTGATGAGTGTCATTAGATTAATTTGTGCACAGATTAATTGTGATGGCATTCATGAAAATTGAGCAATTAGGTAATAATTATAAAGCATGTTTTATGAATGACTAGCTGTACCCGTCCCGTCGTTGCTCGGGTAATGTAATTACCAAATTTTAGTAGCCTTAACCCTTTGTTAATGGGCGTCGCTGTCATCCTTTTCCTCACCACGATACATTATTTTACCCATATAAATTTAATCCTTTCTGGCACATTTTGGCAAAATTTTTGACATAGGATTACTTAAAACGTACAAATTCCTGTTCAATAAAATAAAATTATTAAACAAATAAAAACTACTAAACAAATGAAGTCATTGTTTAAATTCTTCACACATTTTTTCAAGCAACAAAGCGCAAGTTATATGAGAATAAGTAACTGTTGCCAAAAAAAATAAGGCATTAGGAAATTGGATTTTTTAATCGAATATCACTGCAATAGTAATCGATTTCCTTGAAAGCGAATATGTCACATCCTCCACATGCTGAAATTCTTTGAAATCTTCATAGATTTTTTCCACAAACACACCACAAATTATATGATGTTAACTAAGTGTTGGCCAAAAAAATTACGGCATTACTAAATGCGATTTTTTAATCGATTATCACTGCAATAGTAATCGATTTCCTTTAACCACCCAATCCCTCATAGAAAACAAACGCCCCAACACATCACGTACTTGACGTCGAAAAAGACACGCCCATTTTCCCCCTCTTTACCTTCGTCCGGAAATGAAGAACAAAATCTCCAAAATGAGATTTCTCGCAAGAGTTTCCGAATCATAAAATAAATTATTAAAAAATAACTACAATTTGTAAATTAATTTTGGTTCTGGCTTTCGAAACTGTGATGTCTAGGGTCTCTGAGATAAAAATTTCGTAAAAATGTAATGACATTTACGTATCGATTCGACAATTTAGAAAAAAGGGTCGCGGCCAAAATCGCGTTTTTTTTCCGAAAAACGGGTGCGTACAGGCTATCGAAAAAAAATCACAATTAATCGATAAATTAAGACAGACAATTTTAATTGTGATTTCCGTATAGTGTCATCTTTCCCGTATAGGCTCGTCCGAAAAAAAAATTTTTGGGACGGATACGTTAGGATTTACGGAGCTTTTACTCGTCCGGGAGCTCCAAATCGCGACTAAATATTTAATTACGGAAAATCTAATTAAAAAATCGAAAAAAGGGCTTCGAGGTGCTTAATGAGACCTCGGGGGGCATCTTCGTGTCGTATCTCAAGACTGTCCGACCTGCCGTCTTTGCGCCGTGCCGCGAGCAGACAAAAACTTGGTCACACACACACAGACTTTGCCTTTTATATATAAAGATAAATGTAGTATACTGTTATTTCATTTGTTTTGGTAACTGATTGACAGACAATTTTCAATTTATTTTAATTCCTATTTATTTTGATTGACTGACTCAAGGTAAAATTTTTTTAAAGATTTAAATTTTGTTTAATCTTTTTATTTATTTACTCCTTTATAATTTTTAAGTTTTTATACGTTTCCTTTTCCTTTTTTTTATAAATTTTAAATTATACCGAAATGAATTAAAACCCAGAAGATCTTCACAAATAAGAAACCAGATGACTCAGAAAGAAAATGGTGCTAAGAGATTCTTACAGGTTCTTTCATAGAAAGGGAAAATTTTGCACACTTTTAACGAAAAAAGGCCCGTTTGAAGAGCCTGGAATGAACTGATAAGGAATTCCTTTGGTTAGACTAGGGTCCCCATAGTGGAAGTCAAGAACCCTTTAGATCAGGGGTGTCAAACTCGCGGCCCGCGATGAACATTTTTGCGGCCCGGCCAATAGATTGGCACACAATAATATATAATAAAATAACCGATGCAGCATTATAATTAGATAGGAAGAATTCGCTAAGTGTTTTTTAAATTATACTCTTTCTTTGCTATTATTAAACAAAATATGTATATTTATGTTGAATATACTGTAATTAGGTAATATACTGTAAAAAACCTACGTTTCTATTAATATTGCTTTTTTTTGCAGCCCACCTACAGTTAAACCTTGTTTGTTTCGCCCAAGTTAGCCTTTGAGTTTGACACCCCTGCTTTAGATGGTTTCACTCAATCAGAGAAGATATGGTGAGAATTGAAGGGTGCCCCGTAAGAAGCTGGAAGAAAATTATATAAAGGGTTGACATGAAAAATGGGGACTCTTATTCTCTGGCCCCTTGTCTCTAAATAGCAGACTGCTGATCAAACTGCTACGACGAGTGAAAGAAAATGACCTGACTGAGAAGATTTAGCTCTCAACGGTTTTCGCTCTTGACTCCTGATGAAATGTAAAATATAGGCGATACCTCAAGGCCATTATCAAAAAATCTCCCTTCAGATAATATCCTTTAATCTTTAGTCATGGCATAATTATAATTTTTTTTTCCTTTTAATTTTTCATGTCAGTCAATCTACGATTTATTTTTATTGCCTGTATATTCTTTTTTTTAATGATGTTGCTTAGAGTATATTTAATAATTTTCATATGACAGATATTTAACTGTTAAAATATTTGATCTATGTGGATAAAGATTTGATAAAAGTTTGTATTGTTATTTTGCATTAAGCATATTGTTTAAAGTAAAGGAGAGAAGAGTTTATTAACTTTTGTTATAAATAATAAATAAATTTCAGTTTGTTCCCTCAGTTAAAATGTGTCTGTCATGTATTTGAATATTCATTTGTGAATTTCTGTTAGCCATAGAATCTAGATTATTGTTTTAGCTTAGGGAATGAACACAACGCAAACCACTATATGACTAAATGAAATGAAAAATGCCACTAATAGAATTTTAGAACTACTTCCAATTCAATAAGTTAACAATAATAAAAAAATATATTTTAAATACTTGTACTTTCCATAATCAATATATAATTTCACCTATTAATTAACTTTCAATATTAAAATACTTTAAATACTTCTCTATTAAATATTAAATATAAATTACTTCATAAAATACTCCCCTTTTTTAAAAAATAATATAATTTACAACATCTTAGAGATACAACAATTACAAAAATCTAAAAACATTAAAATAAGCATTTAAATTACTCTGCAAACATGTTTTATTAATTGACAACACGTAATTATTTATAATAAAAAGCCTTTATGGTAACATCTTACAGGTACTACACCTCTGAAAGGGCATTTTTGTAATATGATATGCACTGAAAAAAAAACATACCACATTAGGTAATATTCTCTGGAATTACCCACTTATCTTAATTAACATAAATTAACAAATTTCCCAGCTTTAAAGACACAAAGTAGCTCAAATTCTTCCACATAATCATCTTTGAAGAATTCTTTGAAGAATCTTTGAAGTTCTTGCTTAAGCACTTACAGATAGCAAATAATGAAATAAAATGATTAAATAAAGACTTTTATGAATCAAGAATAATCAGCAGAGTAAGAATAAAGTAGATTTATCTATACCCGAAGTTAAATCATAAGCCATTACAAAATATTTATTGGAGATGACTTAGCTAAATTATTAATTCATGCATAATTAATACCGAGTCAACGACAAGATGAACACAATAAACAAATTTTGGGGAAGGTAATATATTAAATGCATTACATAGAAAAAAAAGAAAATAATGGAAACTGATAATTAATTTTGACATTATAAATGCCATAAGAAAAACAATAAAAAGTGTGACAACTGTTTAATTAATTTTCAGTAAAGGTAGCTCCTAACATTTGATAGAGGAAGGACGTGTGCGAAGCTAGCTCCTGACTCGCCGATAGCGCCTACACACGTGTATTTGCACGTGCTCGCCACTACTGCCTTTCGCTTCTTGCTCTACGTAACCCAGTTACGTTTGGTCCTGTTATTCTGTGGGGTTATTTTATAACTTGCACATGGATGACCGGGCTGATGTAGCTGGCCCGTCGAGCAAAAGGCCAGCTGGCGGCTTTTTCCGTAGTCCTGAGATCGACTCAGACGACAGCTCGAGTCAGCGCGCCACTTCTCCTGATAGAAAGATGGACTTTCTTAAATCACCGGCAAGCACCTCATCGTGTGCTTCACGCAAGAAAAGGATCAACAGGCCACATGTGGTCAACAAGACAGCACAGATCGAAGATGAACTTTCAACTGAGCCTCTAAAAGAAAATCCTAACCTTCCTATGCACGAAAACCCGTATTGGAAAGCAATTGCACGGAAAGTGAAACTCGAAATTAGTTCCCAAAACAGCGAATGCTGTGTTGTCTCCAGCCCAGTCATCGCCAGCGACCCAACGCAAAAATCCAATCCGGATATTCTCGATCGTAAGAACCTTCACTCCCTTGCCACTGCAATCAAAGACATTTTCGAGTGAAATTTTGATGCCTCATGGCCCTACTTCAGCACAGTGAAAAAATTCACCAGACATCTGACAAAGACTGTGGACAACGCTGACAAAGACTGTGGAAGACCTTGAAATGGTGAGAGATGCTTTCATTAATTTAGAATCAGTGCTTACTAGTAATAGGGATATCAACGAGTATCTTAACAATAAGCTATTTTTGCTATATATGTTAAAAACTTCATGACTAGTATTAATAACTCCTTAAATCATCTTAACTTAGAATTTATTATTAATGAAGACATTGTAAAAGTCACCACTAAAACTAACACTAAACGTTCGCGAGACAAAGAGTAAACTCCGGTCACACGAAATAAAATCGCTGCCACTAGTTCAGACAACACTGATTTAACTGATCAAAATTGTGACGTAATGGAGACGCAGGACTCTGCCGACCCTGTAGTTATCAGTAAAAAACACCATATTTATTTTGAAGCCGGTAATAGCTATAAAACTGATATCCAGAACATTAAGACCATCTATCCTGATGCCGAGCCAGTTATAGCCAGCAGCTTAATACATATCATCTTCCATGATACTGATAGGTATAGGGATGTTATTAAATATTTAACGGCCAACAACATTCCGTTAAGAACGGTTGATCCGAGGTCAGAGAGGCCTAGGAAAATCCTAATTAGAGGCCTGCCAGCCAACACAGACCATAATGACATCCACGAAGCATTAACTAACTTTGGTATAGTCCCTATTAAAATAGCCTTTCTTACTAACAAAAAGACTAACACTACTCTGCCACTCTTTATGGCATCACTTAAACCCTCTCCTAATAATGATAACCTTAATAAACTAACTCATATTAATTTCCTTAAAATTAAAATTACTAATTTTGTCAATTCGGGTTTTGCTCAATGCTATAACTGTCAGAAGTTTGGTCATTCGAGCACTACCTGCAAATTAACTACTAAGTGCTTACTCTGTAGTGGAGACCATCAGGCCCGCTTATGCCCTATCCGTAACAACCCTTCTAAATTTCTCTGTGCCAACTGTGGGGGAAACCACACAGCTAATTTCACTGGTTGTGAAAGGCACCTTAAGTACATTGCCAATAAAACTAACGATAAAAACTCTACTAAAACTAACTCTCAACCTGCCACTAACTTTATTCCTGCTCCTATTCATGCCGTTTCGGCGTGGAATAAGAGTAATAACTCTGTTAATAACACTAACAACCCGGCTTGCCCAGTGGAAAATGCTGCGTCTAACTCCAAATTTATCACGAATACCCATATTGATCCCAATCTCAATCAAAATGTTAGAACTGCCCCTAAGAAAAAAATCACTATTGAAAAACCTATTTCCAAACATAGCACTCAGCCTGCTAATATTAATGACAATGTTCCCTGCAATGAATATAAAAGCGGTCTCTCTGACTTCGCTGAAATCGTAAAACTTATAAAGGAAGTAACTCAGATATTTTCCATCGCGGATTTAATAAATCTCATTAAAAACATTGCCGAAGTACTTCGTGCTCCGGGAGACATGCGTCTTAAAATGATAGACATCATAAAAATCATATGTGAATTTTTCTGTCCTGACTTGGGTTCGAACCCAAGCCAGGATGTTTCTAACTAATTGTTCCCCCCCCCCCCTCCCGCCCTGAGTACTCAGGTTGGGTGGGATTTTCGCTCTCCATTTTTGATGTGTTTTGAGTCTTCATTACGTACTTAGTTTTATTCCTTCCCAATTAAATTTAAGTTATATTCAAGTAATTTTAGCATATTATTTTTAAGCACTGATTCTAAATAACACGTTTGTTACGTGTCTCACTGATGAAAGCTACCAGTGAAATCTCCCATCTTGATACTGGAGATAGATCCAGCAGGACAAGGCACTCCAGTTGTACCAAAAATAGCAAAGGTAGCTCCTTAATCTGAACCTCTCTCTATACCAATCACCTTAACCTCTTGTAAGGATATTTATTTAGATCCAAAGAAATCTCATCAGCCTTCACTTTGCATGGACATTATAATTTATAGGTAGATTTTCCGTAAAGTATAATAAATCCTGAACCTTACAGACTAGAAACCTCCAAAATCAAAGTATTTTACTGCATTTAACCACTGGGCTTTTTGAAAATATAATACAATATCAATAAAATATACTTTACTAATAAAAAATTAAGGATGATATAATGATACCTTTGAATTCAGTTCTGGACTTCTGCTCGAAGAATCAGAGCTATCATTTCCATATCTGTGCTTTGATTTCTTATGCTTTCGTTTTTTATGTTTGGATTTCTTTCTCTTAGTTTTGTGTTTATGGTCAGAATCATCACTATAGCTAGGCATATCAATTTTTCTCAAGAAAAAGTCTGCTAATATTTCAGGTATACTCAGTGAATCATTCTTTTCACTCTTGTCTGGTGTAGAAAGTGACATCAATGAAACACAATGATCACTGTTAAGGATATCCTGTAAAGAACCATAATTTATATTATTCAGAATAAACCAAAACACTCGTACATAAATATATTTACTGAATGCAAAAAGGTGATGATACTGAAAGATATCTAAAATAAGGATAATTATAGATGTTAAAGAATTTAATGATTATTAGTTTAATTGATTCAGTTTTTACACTTCTTTTAATTATAAAATTAATTTTAATAGAACAGAAATCTTTGCCTCACCACAGAAAATAAGTCTAGATGCACTGTTAATCATTTTTTAACAATATATCACTACAAAATTAAACATAATTGTAGGTGCAATTATATTTTATTGTAGCTTAGGAACCAGATCTCCAAGCATCATACTCATGTCCAATTTTATAGAATTTCAAACACTTTCAGTTTTTATTATTGTGAGTGATATTGTGAGATTTTAAATGCCAGTATAACTAATAGGGTGAAGTGAGAATGCAGGCTTAAAACCCTAAAAAATTGAGCGTTTAAAAAAAAATTTCAAGTATACTTTGTAGGAAAATTCTTGCTCTACTGTTATGTATAGTTTTTATTAAGAGAAAAAAAAATTATACAATGGAAAATTTTTATACCTACCAAACCTTTGCATTTTAACTAAGGTACCCAAGTTCGAGTACTAGCCAAAAAAAAACAATCATAATTAGCCAAAACACAGAGTTATTTTGAAAATACCCACTTATTCATTAAGAAACAAAAATACAGATAAAATACATAAAAACCATTTTATCACAATATTACTTCAGTACTCTAAGCAACAGAGTTTTCACTTGCCCTATAAAAATTCTGTGTTGGGGCAAATGAGAACTGGTCCCATATACTGAAAAAACCTATCGTAGTGTTATTACAGCCCTATAAATAGTTTTTTTTCCCCAACATATTTTTCTAGGTGGAGAAACTTCATTACCAACCACCTTTTACAATATTTCTTTAACAGCTGATGATTGTTTTTAATTCCTTAATATTCAAAAATAGTAAATTATGCAACTGAAACTACAAGGGGTGTTCCGAAAGAAAGTTTTGTCATTTTTTTCACAGAAACCTTATTACCAAAAAAAAAAATACACCATGGCATCCTGAACTATACACCTTGTACAATTTTTTAACATAGTCACCGCTGACATTCAGACATTTGTTGTAGCGGGCAATCAGTTTGAAGAAAACACTTTAGTAAAACTCGGCGCCCTGCGATGCAAAGAATTGTCGCATAACCTGCTCTACCTCAGCATTGTTTTGGAAGTAATGTCCCGAGAGTGTGGCTTTCAATGCAGGGAATAGGTGAAAGTCCGATGGAGCATGATTGGGGCTGTAGGCCGGGTGATCCAATCTCTCCCATCCAAAGCAAGAAATCTGATCTTGTATGAGCCTTCCTGTATGTTCCTGTATGTGTTTTTGCATTGTCGTCCAAGAGCACAACAAGAGCCCTGGTCTCTTTCGTTGAATGGCATACCTGAGTTTAGTGAGGGTGTCACAGTAGCGTACTGCATTGATGGTCCTTTGATGGAGGAAATCAAGGAGAATCACACCTTTCACAACTCCGAACATTGTGGCCATAACCTTTGCTGCGGAGGGTGGAACTTTGAATTTTTTCCTCACTGGTGACTAGGATGCTTCCATGTCATTGAGACGGTCTTGATTTCTGGGGCATCCATTGGTGACCATGTTGTCAGTACACGTCTGTCTGCCATCGTGATTTGTACTCAAATAACCTTGGGCACACCAGTCTGCTGCTACTCTCTTTTTTGGTGCTGTACGCAAGCATCATTCCTTCTCCACTGATGCTCCTTCTGTCGTTGAACCAGCAAAAGGTGTGGATTCTTATAGCAATTGTTTGTTTCACTTGGTGTACCATTTTCTCTTTAAAAAAAAATGACAAAACTTACTTTCGGAACGCCCTCGTAGTTCTTTTGTTGTAGGTTTGAAGTGAATTGTAATAAAAACTAACTTGTTTAGACTAACTGTTAGTGAATGAGTGTCGAGAGGACATTACAAACTGCATATGAATATACTGAATTTCTAATTCTGTTGTCACTATTTCTGAGTTGCCTTTTGTACCAGATGATGGCTTATTAGTGTTCCTGGAAGAGCCAGGGCCTGTAAGGTGCAGTGAACTAATATTTTCCGTGGCTTTTTGGTTCTACAATATTCAGTAGGGCCTAGGCAAAGGGAAAAAAATATTTTTTTCAACTTTAAACATACATTTGTTACTCTAAAATAAATAATACAAATATCCTTATTTTGTTAATATCCAGACATTACTGACACTGCTAACTTGAACAACAAATACTTCCACAACAAAAGAATATATATATATATATATATATATAAAAGCCTTTTGTTCAGCATGAAATATCTATTCTTTCCCTTGTGCTATTTATTTTGCTATAAGCAACTATGATTTATTGGGACCCGTGTTCTGACTTGCCCCAAGTGTGGGAGCAACTGAGAATGCAAAACCTAAAAACTTCAAATATTTATGGCAAAAAAAGTTGTGAATAGATTTTAAAAAAAATAAAACTATAAATGTAGAACATAACCAAAAGTATGTATGCAAATTTTCATAAAATATAACAGCTTGATAAAAACTTATTTAGATTCAAAGTAGAATCATATGATTTTACATTCTCATTTACCTTTCTTCCCTATCTGAAAAGTTTTGATATATTAAAGAGACAAAATATGATTGTATAAAAATATATTTATCTCAGTGTGCTTCAAAGAATTTTTAAAATCAGACAACAAGAATGTAATCTCTAAGTATCAGAATTCTAAGGCAGAAAAATCTATCACAATACTGTAAAAGATTGAAAAGTGAATATTTTGAAACAAAAGCTGCATCAGTTAGACTGAGAAACAAAGGGAGAAATAAATCATCAAAACTGATGAGATCAGAGGATCTATATTTAACAGAGCTTCAATACAATATGCATGAAATAATTTTTTAAAAAGTTCTTTTCTGAATAAATTACACTTATTAGTATGCATCGAGTGCTGTTATAGTCTGAAGTTGCAGGAACAAAAAAAAATGTAGACTGAAATAAAGTTATTGACAATAATTTAAGAAACTAACACCTAATACAGAAAAAAAAATTGGGCCTTTTCTATGATGATGTTTTCAGAAAGTTATCCCCTTCCTACTTCCTTGCCAAGTTGTTACAGCGAGAAAAAAAATGTGATTTAGCCATATTAAAAGCTGTAGAACCAATCAAATTAGTAAGACAGAAACAAAAAAGGAATAAACAAATGACAATAAAAGCATTCATGTGATATCAGTTACATATAATAACTTTTATAAAAGTTATAACTTTATATTACTTATTATAACTTTTATAAGGAAAATATTAGTTAACTCCATTAGAAAATGATGGATGGGACGGTTTTTCAGGTATAACTTTCTTAATAATGCATTTTTTAAAAATGATATATGCTACACTGTGTCTGAAGTTTAATTCCCTTACTTATATAGAACTAACCAATGTCATGAAACATTAAAGTTAATAAATACAATTTCCTAACGTTTCCATAACTTTAGCTAATATCACAGTAAATAATCATCACTGACGGGACATTTTGGAAACAAATAACATCATTCCTAACATATTTTAATCACCTCAGCATAATTCATAGATAAGATAGAGCTTTTTGTCACGCAGAAAGTCAAATGCACACAATAATTATTGATACTTAACAAATATAGTACTTTCGCACATTCAATACACTAAACTGATCATTTCAAACATTCCATGGAGACGATAAACATATACTGAACCAGCAGTGGGCAGATCATAGGTTAGATAATAAATGAAAATTTTAAATCATATACAGATAAAAGCTTACATAAAAATAGTACTTACATTTATTTACAATACCGGTGGAAATAACGCCGCGTATGATAAACAATGGATTCACGATGAAATAAGTCTTATAAAAAAACCCCGATAAAATATGTAAACAAACTTTCCCTTCATTTTTTCTTACGAACTGTGTTGCCAAATTCTTTATGAAGTTAAAAATATCAACCAGAGAGGTTAGTAAAATGTTTCAGGATATCCTTAAGCCCATAAATGTCTCCATACGGGGAAGAAGAAAAGTTCATCACTTCTACTAACTTTTATTCCCGACTGAATGATTACCTGACTAAACATATTTTAATATGTACAACACGCATTTCAGAACAAATAAATGATGATTCAAATAATCCTATCTATACACGGGATACAGGCAAGACGCTAAAGCAGTATGATTCCGCCGTTAGAAAGGGGTGCCATTGCCTCGAAAGAGTCGAAAGAGGTTGGATTTCTACCTGTTGGTCCATGGAATGTATTTTATTTCTCTTCTACCACCTAATGGAAATTTCAGTGGAGACATTCGACGATCCGCCAACTTGGGGACGTGCCCTCTAAGAGTTACAGGCTCCCTCGAGTGGTTTCCTCGAGGATCTCTCGACTACAGGCACTTGATTTTGCAGTTGCTGTTATTCAAGATTTTGGTTCTATTTAAGACTTTTTCTGCAATATTCCTAGACACCGCAACGACAACAACAACAACAACAATTTTCTCGTCGGATGAGGAGACCTTGCCCCTAGGTCTGATAATTTTAGATCCATCTTCACACATAATCTAACGTAATGGAAGGATATCCAACCAAGAGCCGATTTTTTCCTAGAAGAAAAAACTGGCTCTTGGTTGACATGACCTGAAAGAAATATATCGTACTTTCATGTAATCTTTTTTTAAACACTATAAAAATTAAATTTGATAAAATTAAAGTTTTGTCCAAAAATTCCATATCAGATAAACAAGAAAGTATTAAAATTTTCACTTGATGTACGCCTTCCCTCACTTCCATTAAACTTGAATTGGATAGCTGTCACCAAAATAATCATCCATGAATCAGTTACGTTCTTCCAACCTATACAGAGATCACCTCCAAGCACCAATAAATAGTCCCATATTCCCGAATACCTACAATAACAGGAAATTTAGTTAATGAACAATATTCCAGAGGATGCTTTCCAAGGATTTTCTTTTGAGGTGACATGCCTCCAGCATTTTAATTCTGTAAGCTCTTGAATTATGCTAACATGATTTTTCACAAGCAATTTCAACTGTGATGGTGGCTTTGCAATCTAGGACAATACAATTTCTGAGTCTGTGTACAAAACCACCTTATTAATGTTAACCCTTAGAGCAGTGGTTCTCAAACTTTATGCAGTCTGAGCGCACTTACAATACTACAGATACTTGCTGGCGCACTGTATACAAAATAGGACTAATATGTTATAATTTAGTTAAATATATAGAAAAATAACGCATTTAATAAAAGCATACTTAACATATCTCTATGAAGTTTATTCATTCCTGTGTTAATGAGAAACATGAGCTTGATGAGACCTTGCGATTTCTCCAATGTTTGGTCTTAGGTTGAGAGACAAACTCTCATTTCCTCATCAACGCATTGAAGAGTTCCTCTTTTTTTACACTTAATTGTGGCGAGGGTTGAAAATCCCAGTTCACATAAATATGAGGTGGAAAATTGCAATAAAATGGCCAGCGCTTTTTTAGATATCGACACATGTTCTTCTTTGATAGAAATCCAAAAAGCTTCAAGAGCCATTTCTTTATATTTAATCATCAATCCATGATCAGTGGACACAGCTGACAGTTCTTTTTCTGTTAGCGTTAAACTAGAATCTATTGAAGTTTCTACAAAAGGGTTTCTAAACCAGTCATATTGCGCAGTGTTAATTGATGGAAAATAATAAATCAAATTTTCTTCTAAAGTTGATAAATGTTCAACTATCATTGGCAGAATTTCAGTTTTGCAAGTATTACTTACCAATGGAAGCATTTCGAGACTGCCTTCCATCGCTGTTCTTTTCCAAATCTGTAGCTTTCTCTTCAACGCTTTTATTTTGTCAGTAGATGTGAGGATATTTTCCTATTTCCCTTGCATGCTAAAGTTCAAAATATTGAGATGCCGAAAAATAGATGCCAAATATTGTAACTTTGTAATCCAAAATTCACATTGAAGGAGGTTACAAAATTGAGATTGTTTCATTGCTTCAAAAAATGTGATAAGTTCTTGTCGTAACTCGTGCACACGGGTAAGTACTTTGCCTCTTGACAGCCACCTCACATCGGTGTGTAAAAGTAGCCGTCTGTGTTGAGAATCTATATTGGTGCAAATCTGTTCAAATAGGGGGGATTTAACTGGTCTTGTTTTAATAAAGTTCACCATTTTGACAACTTGATCTATGACCTCTCTTAAATCCTCTCCTAATGTTCTTGACATCAAGGCCTCTCTATGAAGGAAGGAATGAGTTACAATAACATTTTCGTTTTGTTCCTTTATAAAATATACAAGACCCTTGTTGCAGCCTATCATAGAAGGAGCTCCATCTGTACAAATGCCTACACACGATTTGCACGATAACTGCCATTTTTCAAGGTAGTTATTCAGGATGTTAAATATGTCCTCACCTTTTGTAGTCAGACTTAATTCTTTGCAAAAAACTGATTTGTTATTTGATTTTCGTTAATGAAACGAATGAATGCTATGAGTTGTGCTTTGTTGGTAATGTCGGTTGACTCGTCAACTTGCAGTGCAAAATCAGAACACTAGAGTTTATTACCACATTCATTTTTCTCAATATCAGAAGACATTTCCAAAATACGCCTGTTAACAGTATCATTGGACAAAGGTATCTTGCTTATTTTCATAGCTGCTTCATTCCCTAACATTGTACTGACAATCTTTTGGCAAGCAGGCAAAATAAGTGACTCACCCAAAGTATGAGCTTTCATATTTTGTGCGATCAGTTCTGAGACTTGGTAAGAAGCAATTTGAGCTTTATCAGAAACAGTCATTGAACTTTTAAAAGAATCACCTTTTCTTTGCTGTTCGGACATTCTCTTAAAATAACTATTGGGTTTGTCTTGTAAATGAGAGTGTTTACTTTTCAAATGTTACCAAGTTTACTAGGGAGCATTGATTCATTTAACATTTTTAGTCCACAAACTAAACATACTGGCTGCGGTTTATCAACATTTCCGGTCCAAGAAAAGCCAAGGCTTAAATAACTCTCATCGTATTTACAAGTCGGTCGCGATTTTGCTTTCTTACTAGAACAACTTTCCACATTTGAAGTTTGCTCACTTTCAGGATTACATTCATCAATGTCACGCATCTTTTTAAGAAACTTATCCATTTTTATGGGTGAATTATTCTTAAAAAACACAATTATATCAACGGTAATTATTCTGAAAGTTGTAAAAGGCACAATACGTTTACTCTTGACGGCAGTTCACAAGACACGACACGCCCACTCACCAACGCCTGTTATACAACACTGCCAGTTGCCACTTGACGAAAGCTAGTGCCGGTGTTAACATGCCGTTCCAGCCACGTGTTTTGCGTGTTTTAAACGCGTAAAAAATTTGCGTATCAGAAGCTAGTTGCAAGAAAAGTAACTTATAACTATCATAATAATGTCGCAACGAAACAAGCCGAGTGTTCGTAAAGAAATGGTATAATATAGTAATTTAGTATACATTTGCTTTTCATATCTGGATAGATTTTTTAGGAATACTACGGGGAGCACCTGAAAAAGCTCTGGGGCGCACCAGTGCGTCCGGGTGCACAGTTTGAGAACCACTGCCTTAGGCCATCTTTCGCCTTCTCCAGTAATTTTGCCCAAAGAACCGCACCGCATAATTCTAGAGCGGAATAGTAATTTCCTTTACTGGAGAGATTCTTGATTTACTGCAAAAAAGACTAACCTTAATTTCTCCCGTGCTATTAATACAACGAATGTAAACGATTGCTCCGTATGCTTCCTTTGCCGCATCTGAAAATCCATGAAGTTCAATTACCGTGACAGGGTTCATCAGCACGTAGCGGGGTATTTTAATTCTCTTAAGTTCCAAACATTTTCCACGAAATGTTTGCCATTGATCCCTTTCTTTATACGGCAGCTCATCGTTCCAGTCAATTTTCATCTGCCATAATTTTAATCTAGCTGGTAGTGGAATATTCATCAAATACTCGAATGATATAGTTAAAATCAAATTTAGAAATCCAGACTCATGTTCTGTTTTTCGTGCCGAATTACTTGCCATAGAGAAGGGTTTGAGATCTATTAAAACTGATGTCGAGTTTAACGATATATGGATTTTATCAGATAGTCGCAGTTCCATCCAGCATTTGAGCAACTGGACGAGAGTGGGCGACAGAGCCGGCTTGTCCGTCCTGCACTAGCTAGATTGTCTCTCTGTGAACCATGACATTCAGTTGCAGTGGGTCCCATCTCACGTGGTCCTATTTAGCAATGAGATGGCTGACATCCTAGCAAAGTAGGTACCTCTGAACTTTCACCATCTTCTTCGGCTCAAACTTATCTGGAGGCATATTCCATAAGGAAATCTTTTATCCAGAGTACTCGGAGATCTCCCCCGGTCCATGACTGGTACGTTGGTGTCTGCCCTGGTAGGGCTTTTGCCTTCAAGTTTGATAGAGCTGAGCAGACTGCAGGCCCTGATGTTCCATTAGGCCCAGTAGGCCCAAGCCTGGGCCTAAGGGCCCCCAATTTTGGGCCCCCAATTTTTTTTTTTTTAAAAGAAAATATTCCTAATTCAATTTTTTTTATTTTACCTTTTTTAATCGCAATTTTTTTATATATCCTTTCAAATTTAATTGATAGGTTCATCATATGTATAGTTCATCATATGTATGTTATAGTGTATATAAGAGATTAATAAATTTTTCTGTTTGCATTGTATTGGTGTTTTAATGATGAAGTTAATATAGCTTTTTGTAATTTAATAATGTTCTAGGCTTCTACGCTTCAAATAGCCAGTTCTTGGTCAAATGGTACTTTCACAATGATTCATGATTATTTTTTTTTTGTGTGTGTCAATTTTGGAAATTTTACGCCCACATCAGTGTTAGGGGGCCCCCCATCCCGAGTTGTGTCTGTAGTCAAGAATTTTCTAAATCGGGCCTTGGCAGACTCAACTCTCGCTCTAGCGGTTACGTCGCCCCGGACAAAAAGACAAATTGCCGCCCCTTAAGAATATATATATATATATATATATATATATATATATATATATATATATATATATATATATATATATATATATAGGTACATATTTTTTATTTTCAATAAAAATTAAATCATTTTATTTAAATTTTAATAAAAGTATATATTTAGAAAGAAACATATAACATAACATAACATAACATTGATAATCAAGTAGTACAAAACAGTAGAAATGAATTAAGAAATATCTGTACCTAGCCACAAATTGTTAACCATATAATTTTTTACATTTTAAAATGCTATTAAAAATGCGTATTATTGCACAAACAATAAAAATGCCATTATTTTGAAAATAAAGCAATATAGCATCAACTACGTTAAAATCACAAAAACTTTTTTTTTCTTACTTTCAGTTCTGCAAACTTTTTTATTACATCTTTTAAATTCACTTGATCAGCAATTTCATGCTCAATTGCCAAAATGGCCAAACCATTAAGATGATTTTGTGTAGTAGTCGAACGTAAAAATGACTTAATTAATTTTATCTTAGAGAAACTCCTTTCGTCACTTGCTACAGTTATTGGTATCGTTAGCAATATTCTTAAAGCAATAGTAAGGTTTGGGGGCAAAATTTAACTTTGTTATTAAGCTCAGTGCATTGCTTAGGCTTTCTTTTTTGCCCAAAAGCGAAGATACTGTTGAAATTTCCTCTGCTAATTCTAGCCCATTTATGTCAACAGAATCACCATCAGTTAAAATACATTCTAAAATCTTACAGTGTTTTAGTAGCATTTCTTTGGAAATGGTATTTAAATCGTATATATTATATAAGAATTGAAAATAGTTACTATGATTACTAAGTTGTTCAAATCTAGCATCTAGTGCATTTAGTGCTTGATCTATTGTAAAATAAAAAAAAAATCTATTTTATATTTTTCTTTTGGATCTTTGATGGGTTCATCTCGCGCTTCGTATGAGAAGTTCCTTTATCTTCGTCTAACACGGTGTGTTATGGTTGATACAAAATTAGCCTCCACATCAATTTCGATAACAAGTTCTTTTGTATCAATAATTTCATCGAAGGACGAATCCGATGGAAGAATCTTAAAAAATATTTTGCAGTTTTGTAAAAGATCAAGTGCAGAGGCTAGATCAAATTATTTTTTTTTGCATAAACTTGCTTATTGGATTAATGGAATTTAGTATTTTATGCCAAATAACTAATGAACACAAAAACTTAAATTGTTTAATGCAATTTAATAAACCCAAGGCCTCGTCTCTTACTAAATTATCAATTTCTTGGTTTTCGTAAATGAATAGCAAGGCGTCGTATACATCTCCCAAATGGAATCTCAAAGGCTTTAAGGCCTCTATCCCACTCTCTCATCTAACGTCCCTCAATGGTTCAAAGTTAAAACCTTGAACATGTTTTAAAAGTATTGCCCATCGAAAAGTAGATGCCGAAAAAAATAAATATATTTTTTGGACCATGTTGAAGAAATTAGCGTCATCCAAGGATGCTTTTGCCATATCATTCACAACAAGATTGAGAGAATGACTACTACACGTAACATAGAATGCTCGCGAATTATATTGTTTAATTATAGATTGCACTCCTGCTTTATCGCCCCTCATATTGGACCCGTTAACGTACCCCTGCCCTCAGTGCCGGATTTCTGCTTAGGCCTACAAGGCCCCGGCCTAGGGGCCCAGCCAGCCTAGGGGCCCCGGTGGCTTTGCATCAGCTCAAAAGCCTGGCTTACCTTATCAAAAAGCTTTATCGAAAATAATATTATAATAAATATTTTTACTACATTTTGCCAAAACAGGGCGCTCATAATATAACTTACAGCCCTGCGCGCAACAAAGCTAGAATTAGGCCTCTTCGTTTCCCCTCTCTCTCGCCTGCAGTATCCACGCTTAGCATTGCCAGGCCACGCGCAGGCAATCCATTTTATATGTCGATGTAAGGCCCGTTGCACACACGGCGTTTTTATCAATGGCGGAAATTTTCCATCGGACGTCGTTCGAACAATAGACCACAGAAGTCAATTGGAGCTTGCACACTGGGTGGAAAATTAAATTTTTCGTCGACGGTAACTTGTGCAGCTGTCGAGTGCCACTGTGCGCTGGCGGATTTTTTGACGCCAGATTGAACTAGTTATCCATGTGACCCTATGCACTCTTACACACACAGCGGATTCTACCGTCGTAGGGTCATTTGCGAGAGGGGTGTTTGGGTGTTTGCTGGGGGAGGGGCGCGCTGGTTTTCTTGGAATCGTAAAGGGGATTCGAAAAGGAGGGCTCCTCCGATCCCGGCTGGGGGGAGGGGGGCGTAGGTGCGACCCCTCTGGTTTTCTTGGACACGTGCAGGATTCGAAAAGGAGGGGTGGGCCTTTTCCCCGGCGACGGAGTTTTCCGCCGTGTGTGTAAGCTCTACTTTTAGAACGACGTCCGATGGAAAATTTCCGCCATTGATAAAAACGCCGTGTGTGCAACGGGCCTTAGAAGACTAGAGACAGGAGAGTAAACTCGGGTGGAGGGGGTAAGAAAAAATGGGCCAAAATATACGTGCCTAAGTGGGCGGCTCTCGCATTCCGTACACTGCGCAGTATTCAAGTGCGCAGCGTTTGCTTGTGTTGGTTTGTCATTGTAAGCCGTGTTCTGCGCCAACTGTCAAGCTTCAAACATTGCGCAGAAAGCAAATTCGTTCCACTGCGCAGTGTACGCGTACGCGAGATCCGCCTACTTAGGACTGTAATTTTTTAGCCTACCACCTCCACACGAGTTTACTCTCCTGTGTCTAGTCTTCTTGTGTCGATGGTTGAGATACGGTCGTTCATCTCGCTCGCAGCTCGCATACAACACGACAACGGACGAGCGAGAGCGGTGCGATATCAGTAGAGTAGGTAAGTTACCTAGTAATATTAATATGAACTTTGTAGTAATCCCCGCTACTGTCTGTGACGCGTCACGCCAGGTTACAATTTTCTTTTCATATTTTTGTCATTTATTAAATTAATCGTATGGTTGTATGCTTGTATGTCGATATGTAAGTATGCACAGAAAAAGATTTACTTGAACCAAGAGAAAAATTCTTGAATTAAGAAAATTTGAGGAAAACCGAAATTGTCTTGATCAAATTAACAAATAAACACCAAATTGAAACATAAAAACATTATTCCAAATAATTAAACAAAGTTCCTATTGTTTAATGACCTACTCCTTTTACATTCGTTATAGAAATTACCGATGTCGCGATGTCTGACTTCAATAAAAAACTAAGCGGGTTCCAGAAAAGAAAACGGAATAAAGAAAAATTCGAAAAAGAAAAAGAGCTTCTTCGTAATGTTCCTAAGTTGAACACATTTTTCGTCTCGTCTACGTTTAGACCTAGTTCTGGCTCTAGTCCTAGTACTAGTAGTACTAGTGCATTAGCCAGTGGCAGTTACAGTGATGCTGCTGATGACCGTCAACAGGCAACTCCAACAAACGTGTCTGACTGCAACGAGCTATCTGAAAACATTATTTATGAAAACCCCGTAACAGCTACAAAAAACGATTCTTTAGAAAATCCTGAATCTAATTCTTCTTTAAGTGACGATCCTGCTGAGTGGATGCTAGACGAAGTTACATTGGAGTACCTTGTTCAAAATGGCGTTAAACAAAATATTGATGCCGACTTTTCTTCTTCAAGGCGTCAGTACTCAGATAAAACGAGATATCTATCGCTGTCACTTTTTAGTCGAACATTAAGCAATGGTGAAACACGACCTCGACCTTGGCTCATATTTTCGAAGAGCAAGGGTGTAGTGTTTTGCGCCCCTTGTAATATGTTTGGGAAATTGGGGTCGCTAGCTAATAAAGGGTACAACGACTGGAAAAACGCAGTTCAAAGAATGAAGGAACATGAGAATTCGGACGAACACAGGTCTGCACTTGCGACACTATTAGCTAGGAAGAATGCTGGCGGTAGAGTTGACAAGAGTCTTGTTCTTCAAACGGAAGAAGAAATAAAATACTGGCATGAGGTTTTGAGGCACATTGTGGCTGTTGTGAGGTCACTTTCTGCACGCGGATTGCCGTTTAGAGGTTCCCATGAGAGATTTGGATCAAAAAACAGTGGGAACTATGTTATGACCCTAGAACTTTTGGCTGAGTTCAATCCTTTTCTGAACTTACACATAAAACGCCACGGCAACAAAGGAAGTGGCACAACATCATATCTTTCGTCAAAAATATGCGATGAAATGATCAATATCATGGCAGAAAAGGTAATAAATACAATCGTGACTGAGATAAAACGTGCCAAATATTTCTCTATATCTGTGGACTCAACTTCGGACATTTCTCATGTAGATCAACTTTCTTTCATAGTGAGATATGTCTCTGAAGACGGATGTCCTGTCGAACGATTTTTGAAATTCATTCCAAATTGTGGCCATAAAGCGGAAGACCTGGCTAAAGTCGTCCTAGAGACATTGAAAAATCACGACTTGGATATCGCCGATTGCCGGGGGCAATCTTACGACAATGCTAGCAATATGTCGGGTGTATATTCTGGTCTTCAAGCGAGAATAAAACAAGTGAACCCTCTGATAGATTTCGTTCCCTGTTCGGTTCACTCACTGAATCTTGTTGGATCCTGTGCGGCCGAGTCTTGTCAAGCTGCTGTATCTTTCTTCGGTATTTTGCAGTCATTGTATAATTTTTTTTCGGCATCAACACACAGATGGGAAATTTTGCTGTCGAAACTGAAGTCAAATTCAGCAGTCATGAAGAGTCTTTCTCAGACAAGATGGTCTGCTCGAGCTGACGCCTGCCGAAGTCTATATTGCTCCTGGGATGAGATCATGGCAGCTCTTTAGATAATTGCCAGTGATGCAAATGAAAAACCATCTACGCGCGCTGAGGCTTCAGGTCTTCTGAATTCATTAGACTCGATAGAAACTTGCTTTTTGTCACTTCTCTGGAAAGACATCTTGGAAAGGTTCAACAAAGAAAGCAAATCTCTCCAATCTGTTAACATAGACCTAGGTACGATCGTTGAACTGAATCAGTCTTTGGTAACATACCTAGAACACTTAAGGTAACCCAGTACCTTTGATCATTATGAGTCGAAAATTATTGAAAAATTTGGTGAAAATAGCTATGCATATGACATGCAGAGGAAACGTAAGCGTAAAGTCCAGTTCGACGAAGTAAAAGGAAACGAGACCGAACTCTCTGGCAGGGACAGATTCAGAGTTACCATTTTTATCGTCATTATAGATAGACTAATTACAGAACTACGGAGACGCGGATCTTCTTATGAAGAGTTAAGTAAAAAGTTTGACTTTCTTACGAAACTATATCGTTTGGAATATAAAGACATCCGTGAAGGAGCCAGAAACCTTATAACGTTTTATCCGGGGGATTTGGATAGGACTTTGGAAAACGAGTGTATGCACCTGCAAGCTCATTTGTCGTCGAATGATGAAGTTATGGAGTTATCGTCACTGAAGCTATACAAATACTTATCGGAAAAAGACTTTTTGGACATTTATCCAAACGTAGGAATTGCGCTCCGAATGCTGTTGTGTACACCAGCGTCAAACTGCTCAGCAGAACGGTCGTTTTCAGCGCTAAAGAGAGTAAAGAATTACTTAAGATCTAACATAGGAGAGAACAGGCTCAATTCACTATCTGTAATGTACATAGAGTCAGAAATAATGCAGTCAATTGACCAGGGCCCGATTTAGAAAATTCTTGACTATAGGCACAACTCGGGATTGGGGGCCCCCTAACACTGACGTGGGCGTAAAATGTCCAAAATTGACACACAAAAAAAATAATCATGAATCATTTGAAAGTACCATTTTACCAAGAGTTGGCTATTTGAAGCGTAGAAGCCTAGAGCATTATTAAATAACAAAAAGCAATACAACATATTAACTTCATCATTAAAACACCAATACAATACAACCAGAAAAACTTACTAATCCCTTATATACACTATAACATACAACTATACATATAACTATGCATATGGTGAACCAATCAATCAAATTTTAAAGGATATATAAAAAAATTGCTATTAAAAGGGGTAAATTTAAAAAAAATTGAATTGGGAATTATTTCTTTTTTTCTTTTAAAATAAAAATTTGGGGGGCCCCCAACATTCGGGGAGCCCCTAGGCCCGGGCCTACTGGGCCTAATGGAAAATCAGGGCCTGCAATTGACTATGATGACGTCATTCGTTCTTTTGCACAGAAGAAAGTTCATCGTATGATTCTGTAAATTTTATAGAATAACGTAACTATAGTAACATAGACTGTATAATTCTGATGTTTATTAAAGTCATTAAAGTCGATTAAAAATTATATGTTCTGTACTTGTGCATTTAATTTACTAAATTTCCAAAATAGCTTCGAGATGGTGGGGGGCCCAAATGTCAAGTGCCTAGGGGCCCTGGGTCTCTAAGTCCGAGCCTGCCTGCCCTCTGATATTCTGCAGATTTTAACCCAAGTCATTAAGTTCTCCAATTATAATATCAGACATCTGTTTTCCTGTGGATCTTTCGACTGGTAAAAAGCCTAAAAAGCTTTCATTCATTTTAATTTCAACATCAGCGTCAAATTTATTGATTGAAACATAGTTGATTACAAGAGTCATTTGCTCTACCCTACTAATGTCAGGAGTACAGTCTAAAATTACGGAAAAATATTTGGATTTTTTTAATTTCATCAATAACACGAGACTTTGATGCAGCAGATCTATTATCTCGTTTTGTATATTTTCCCCGAGATAGTGAGTTTTAGTCTCTTCTTTTTTGAGCACTCTACGGACGTGCTCTTCCATAATGGGATCAAATTCAGATAGCAACTCAACTATTTTTAAGAAATTACTGTTATTATACTCAAACAACTTATCGCTTGTACCTTGAAAAGCCAGACAACTTTTACCAAGCATTTTAGTAACTGCTACGATTCTTAGAAGCACCTCTTTCCAATGATTTGTTTCGGCATTAATAATTCTTTAAGCGACCGCATCTATAGTTTCACAACACTTCAACTATTGGTTCATTTCCAGCCATGATTTTTGGAAATTTCATGCTCTATTAAAGTTCCACCAAGGTTCTTCCAACTTTTAAAACCCTCCTTTTAAAGAGAACTAACTATACAGCCGAAAATTTTGCAACAGAAGCAGTAAAAGCAATTTTGTGAAGGAGAGTACACTAGCCAGTCTCGTAAAACTTGCTCTCCATTGCTTAAAATTCATGCATAATAATTTGCGCTAAAATGTCGACCAATGTCATTGGAAGGAAATTTGCAATTATGCAATGGTTTGGGTGGATCTTGTCTTACTAAGAAGCTTCTTTCGGCGTCTCCTAAAATTCTTGGCCACAATGCTGAATCTGTACTCAAAGTTTATAGAATGTTTTCTGCGGGTGTCACGTTGGTGTCAATTTTTTCAATGCTTTCATCTGGTGAAGATAGAGTCAGAATGTCGTCAGTTCCAATTGATTTAGAAACTTCGTCCATTTATTTGTCATCATCATCCTCTGACGATTTCGCATTTTCTTTTATAACCGGACCTGATGTTGAATTCTCAGAGTCGTCATTTGTTTTGGTACAACGCTGGATATAATTTTTTAACGCGCCAGCTTGTTTTTGCCTTTCGGCTTCCTTTTCCAGCCTTCTTTTATTGTACTGGTAACCAGACAGTTTCCTTTGAGCGTTAGAGATTCTGGAAGAGGCACGCACATAACTCAAATTTAACGATGTAAACTATTAAAACATTAAAAAAATAAAGATTTATCCTTGTTCTAAATAAGCTAAAACCGTAATTAACATAACTTCAAAATTTTATTCCGGCAATCAACATAAAAAATATTTATGCGCCATACAAAATATTCTTCATATCCTGTGAACGTAAAGAAAGTCTAGTGTTATTATATCTGTATTTTATAATAACAAATATTTCAGCAAATCGTAAATAGTCATTAAAATCAGTTTTATAATTCTTGAATTTGAGATTTTATTCAGTTCAATTATTCAAATATCTATATACATAAAACGCGTAGGTATGCGGCACAAAAATTGACGATATTTCTACACTCCGAATGGCAACGGCTTCAACTACCAGATGTAAACATTAGTGGCCGTCTACAATTTGCAACCGCGTGTCAACATGGATTTACGCACTGAAATCAGTAATGCTCGAAAGCGGGTTGCATGATCAAGTGAAAATTGGGAACAGTCTCGAGAAAGAAAGCGAAGAAGAAATAATTCATTAAGAGAGAGGTGTGAAAGACAGCATAAATGATCGCGAGGTTAAGCTTAACTGTCGCCGGCATAACAGCCAAGAGCCAGTAAAAGTTAATTTTGTACACTTTTTCCAGTACTTGCTGAATTTTTACTCCATTCTATAAGTGAAGAAATTTTCCCAATAATTTATTATTTGATATGATTAAGTGTAGATATCTGAATTGTGAATAATAGTACATACAGAGACTGATGTAATCCACACTATATTTCAGTACTTCTCCATTTTTTAAGTGAAAAAAATTTTCCCCAACAATTTCTGATTTGATGTAAGGATAAAGTGTAGATATCTTAATTTTGAAAAATAGTACATACAGAGAGGGATGCAATTTTTAAAATCATTGGTGTTGGGTTTCTCAGTCTTATCTTTAACTCTGTAATGAAAATTCACAATTTTTAATCACGATGTTTTAGAATCAGCCTTATAAAGAATACCCCTTAACAACGTATATTTATGATGACAGGTAATGGTAACATTCCTTACATATGTTACTTTCAGATGAGTTGTTTTGCAAAAGAAAATATAAAACTAAAAGCGACCATGTTGGTCGCGCAGCGGCTAGTATTATTATAAAACGCGTTTTATCGAAGCAATGAACTTAATAAATGTCTTATATTATTGATTCAAATAACTATTTTCATAAAACAAAAATATAAATAATTATACCTATAGAATACATTCAAATTTGATACAATATTTTACGTGTTTTGCATCTGGTTCTATTTCTGAGAACCATGTCGCAGCACTGTGACGTATTTACCTTTAAAAGTTAAGAAAGCGCACTGAAGTAAATTTTATGAACTTCCACCTGTTATCTCCACCGACGTAATAGCAAGAATAATGCTATTATGTAATGAAACCACTCTTTTATAATTAGAGGTAATAAGCAAGTCTATGCATGTTCAAACACAAGTTGAAGCAGCGCTCTGCACGCGTGCCAATGCTTTCTATTCAGAGAAGTATATGCATGTTTAAACAAGTTCAAGCAGCATCCCTTACAAATTCTTCGTTTTTTTTTCAATAAGTGTAAATACTTTTAGCTATTAGACATAAACAATATAAATATGCTACGCACTGTAAATTATTAGTCAACGAAAACATTGATAGGTGAAATTTTCTATTAATTGGATATTTAACACATCAATACTTTTCTCACACTTACAGCCAAAATGGCGCGCCTAAATTTTAGCGCCCCGGACAAATGTCCGGGTTGCCCACCCCTAGAGCGGGCCCTGGCAGACTGCAATCTCTAGGTTTGCAAATGGCCACTTGAGGTACCTAAAATTTGATCACCAAAACAAAACCTTTCCCGCATGTAAAAAGCGTAATAATGAGGAGTCTATTCCTGGTCACATCCGAACTTGCCTAAATTTATCTAGGAAGGACTTTATTACCTATCCTCGCCATTTGATGGACCTACTGAGGATATATGGACTCATGGACCTGGTCTAGCGCCGCTAGATCAAGAGGGATTAGTAACAACCACCACTTTCAAGCAGCAAATATTAATTTAATCTTTGGTGCTGCCATCTTCTGGCAAAAAATGAAACAAAAAACTTTCTAGGAAAATTTTCAATACGTACATATAATCCATGCCGAATAAAATATTTATTTGACGAATTTATGCATAGTTGTACGCAAAATCAGTCGAGAAAAAGGATGATTAAGAGAGTAAGACACAAAGCATAAAGTATTTTTTGGTTATTATAATTGGTTAACAATAAGAATTAGATGTAAGTGGATACTTGGATTATTCTTTTGTAACAATCTTGAATTGGGCTTACACAATATTTTTTATCAAAAACAAATTGAATCTGCTAGTGAAATCTCATAAAGTTTAAGAGTAATATTTTAACTTAATGAAGATAATTAATCATGAAAATTTAATAATATAAAATTATAACTCATTTCATTAGAATGCTGACAAAAAAACCAATCATATAATAACTTGTGTTTTTCAGAAATTGAATATTCAAAATATTTATGCGAAAATTTTTAAAAATTTTGTATAAATTAATCTTTTTAATTATTCAATGAGTTTTTATTTTAATAATATTATCTCATCTAGGATAATAAAAGTAAACCAGATTTACCTATCGTATATTGTCTTTGACTTATAATATAAATAAAAATATAAATTTAAGTGCAGTAGACCACGATCACTTTTTTAGTGCAATTTAATATAAGAAATATATTTCCATGTTGAGAAAGGTTTTAAAATACATCTAAAGCCGAGGAGAGGGGAAACAAATTAATACAAGTAAGGTAAAAGTGATTTCCTAAAGAAGTTTATACCAATAAAAACATTAATATAATAAAATGGTATTGGTAAAATGCGTGAGTTATTATTTTTAAATTTTTTTTCGTTATATTTATAACTTTTAAAAACCTATTTTAAACGCGATAATCTTTTTAATCTACTTAGTTGACAACAGATGGTGCTACTAAACTTCCTACTCTGTAACTCCATGACGGAATTCAATATTTTCACTCTTTTTTTTCTTCTGTGTAAATACGAAGCTGTTTTGATGATCGAAGCCGGACTATCTGCTTCCTAGTGCAACCATTCCTTCAACAAGCTATGTGATGATGTTCATCATAACTGCTTAACCTCACGATTCGTAACATAATTCGAGAGTCAAAACTGACGAAGCTTTGCAGTTGCTCACCCAGGATTTTTTATTGGGGGGGGGGGGGGCGAGATGAACGGATAAAAATATTTATAATGCAAAATCAATATTCATAATGCAATTTTTATTTCTTTGGGGGGGGCAGCCCCCCCCCCCCCCTGGGTGCGCCACTGAATCTTTGCATACGTGTCATTACCATAGAACGTACGACAAAAGGGATAGGTCACTTATAGGTTCTAATGATGTTCGGGAATTTAGAGAGTCACCGAGAATATTGCTGAGTGACTAGGAGAAGTTAAAGTGACTTCCCAACCATAACTGGCGAGAAACTAAGCAATTTTTCCCAAACACAGAATGCGTTTCTCAGGGCCGGACCCATAGGTGAGGCGTCGATGCCACCGTCTCAGGCGCCGAATTGAAATTGGCGCCAAAATGAGACTTGGTAAAAATACGAATTTTAACGAATAAAGAAAAAATATTAATAGTTTTATCTAATATATGACAAAATTCATAAAAATATACAAATATAAGCGAATATTTGACTACACTTTTATATACAGCTGAATTTGAGATCACGAGAAATAAATTTTGAACGCATATTATCAAACGTTGTTGTAGCTCTAAGAACTTTACTAACACTGCCTGTAACCGTATCGGCAGCTCAGTGCGGTTTTTTTTAACCGAAAATTATATATATAATAGCCGTTGTCTCTGTATTTCCGGGCTGTACTCATCTTTCAATTGAAGCCCTCAGTAAACAAACGGCCGGTTAGGCTTAATTTCAATTTCAGATGTGGATCAGAATTTTTTTCTTACCTGAAAACTAATATCTTCTCCATCAAATCACGTTTGTTCAGCCTATTTTTCTATAAAACATTCAGAACTAAAAAAAATGGATGTTTTTAGCTGTATATTTAACAGTTTTTAAAAATCTGTTTAGTTTTGCGATGAATTCTGAAAGTAAACAAACTTGAATGTGAATGAATCAAGTAGCTCAAGTATTCATATCGCGTAGTGAGCTGTAAAAAACTGGATGGCAGTCTACTACTCCAATCGCATGAAAAACTAAATAAATAAAAAATAATGAAAGGGTTTGCTTTTACAAGGTGTGGATTAAATGCAATATTGTTAGATAATTCGGGATATTTTTTAACTTTCATATACTTTTTCCATTATGACGTCATTATTAGTATTATGACGTCAAAATGACGGATTACCTTCTAGTTTTAAAGAATTATCTGTGAACAACAGCAACTCAAGAGCGTTGGAATGATCTAGCAATCATTTCTATAGAAAAGACGGTTTTAAAAGTGATAAATTTTAATTTATTTTTAAAGTTTTATATACTTATAAAAAAATCATGAATTTTTTAGGATTTTATAGGATTACGTTCCTCTATAACGGTCCTTCGGAGAGGAAAAAATTGTCCTGCTTCGCGAGTTATAATTTTGGCAGCGCCAAACCCAGTAGAGATGCAGTCAAGCAAATTTCCTGCAATAAAGGCTCGAAGAATGATTTAGAAATTATTTTTATTGCATAATAAATCATATTCAATTATATCTACTTTTTCTGCTTCTTTTAAGTTTTGCAATCTTTTTAAAATTTTTATGTTTTTTATAAATAAATAAAACTTTAAAAATAAATACATATTTTTCCCAAAATGTCCGTTATTCTATTAAGTAGACTATTTCTAAAAGCTATACATTCATTGCTTGGAGCAGCGTTTCTTCAGCTGTGGGTCACGACCCCTAATGGGGTCGCAAAGCGAAATTTTGGGGTCGCGAAAATTTAATTCTGATATAATGTCAAATATTGCACCAAGGTTTAATTTTTTATGCAGCAGAAAACAACCACATCCATCTTATTAAAACATGGTTTTCTTTCATTAATTTTTGTATACTTCAAACATGTGAGCCGGTGAAAGGCAAAGTGGTGTAAGTCAAATGGTGTAAGTTCAAAGCGCTTTACTGCAAAAAGTACAAAAAATTCAATTATAAATTGAACAAATTATAATTCATAATAATTATTACGATATTGTAAATAATAATTATTTGCAATTCCACTATAAATTGAACATGGAGATTACATTTTTGCCCTCAAATAAAAAAAGTTGAAAATGTGACTTACACCACTTTGTCTTTCACCGCCTCGTGTATCAAAACTACTATTTTTCATATGTATATTGTTTACCAAAGAAGTAAATTATTTATGAGAAAATAGTTTTCTTTATATCCTTATTTCCTAGGGTTGCGAAAAAAATCTCGATCATAAAACAGGGTCATGAATGAAAAAAGTTTAAGAAGCGCTGGCTTAGAGTATATCCAAAAATTTGAAAAGGAGACGTTTTTAAAACTTGCATCAGGCGCCATAATGCATCGGCCTAGGGATGCGACATCGACAACAAAACATCGATGTTTTGAAACATCGATATTCAATATTAAAACATCGATGCTAATAAAACATCGCCCCAAAACCATCGATGTTTTTAAACATCGATGAATTCGGATTGATTTAAATATCGGTGTTTCCGTCCAAATATCTGTTGTAAGACACATTTGAGACATTGCTCAATCGCTCTTTTAAAATAAATGACACTGTTTCGTACTTCTGATCTATCATTGAATCTGTTGTTCTTCGTGATGGAACAGTATATAAGGCCACGTTTACTTTTAACAAGTGTTTAAAACCCTCATCTTCAATGACTGAAATCGGCTGAGAATCTCTACAAATTATGTAAAGAATAGCTTGAGAAATTTTGCTGTGCATGTCTCCACCATCTTTAAAAGAAATCACATTTTGGAAACTGTTTATCAAAGTTTTTTGGTGGAACCTGGGAATATTGGATCACGGACTTACGGTTTCTTCTTTATGTTCCGTTTCAGTCACCGAAATGCTTGAAACAGCTGGGGCCGCAGCATCTGGATTGTGTGGTTTACTTTTTGCCTTGGGCTTAATTAATGACTCAAAATACTCTTTGTAAATATCACCATATTTTGCCTTCAAATGTCCAGATAAATTCGTGGTATTGCCAGAAGTTTGAGGGACTTAAGGCAAATATTCCATTTCGCCAATTTGTCAGAGGTTTTGGAAAAATATTTCCAAACGGTACTTTTGGGAGGCATCTTACTAATAACATTGACGTTAACTTATATAAAACCAGAACAAAACAAAAATTTAAACGGCCGCTCTCGTGTTTATACTATTTATAAAATAATACCCCAAGGAAGGTTCTGGAGTGTCGAGAACATTCCAAGCGCTCTGATTGGTTCATTGTTTGTTGATAGCCATTTGTCTCGTTCCTAGGGTATCGTTCCCTCTTTTGTATTCGTCCTTTTCCGAATTCAGACTTACATTTAATAAGTGCGAAAACTATGCTACGTGGTTAATTTTTTTTATTTATTATGGTACTTTTCATTTAAAAAAAAAACATCGAAACAACGTAAAAAATCGAGCACAAAACATCGATGTTAAAAAAACATCGGCTTCAATAAATCGATGTTTATAACATCGATGCTTTTATCAAAACATCGATGTTTTGAAAACATCGACATCGATGTCGCATCCCTATTATCGGCCCGGATCTGACTTTTCTATTGGGATAGAATACTTATATTAGGCTGAAAACATTTACCTTATCTATCATTTTTTTAATAAAGGAAGAAGTTATCAACCTCGCAATCCCTTAAAATCAAATTCAAGTTACATTTATCATATTTTTAACATATTATTACGTTCCTCAATAACGGTCCTTCGGAAAGAAAAAAAAATTGTCCTGCGTCGCCAGTTATAATTTTGGCAGCTCGCCAAACCCAGTAGCAGTAAACAGTTAAACAGAAAAGTACCAAAATGCGTAAAAAATAAATAAATAAAATAAAAGAGGTTAGCAAGCGATAAGTAATCCTACGTTAATAACCCGCGGTAGTTTAGTTAGAGGAGACTACCTGAAATATTTTTTTATTTGGCTTACGTACAACATACGTAAGTCTACCAATGGTATAGCTCTACAGAATGGCGTAGCCCAGGGGTGCAAACTCAAAGGCTAACTTGGGCCAAACAAACAAGGTTTAACTATAGGTGGGCCGCAAAAAAAAATCAATATTAATAGAAACGTATGTTTATTTAACTAATTACAGATATTCAACATAAATATACGCATCTTGTTTAATAATAGCAAAAAAAAGAGTATAATTTAGAAAACATTTAGAGAATTCTTCCATCTTATTATAATTCTGCGTCGGTATTTTATTATATATTATTGTGTGCCAATATATTGGCCGGGCCGCAAAAATGTTTGTCGCGGGCCGCGAGTTTGACACCCCTGGCGTAGCCGGTAAATACACTGTGAGAAGAAAAATTTCAAAAGCAGACAAGGTACAGTCAAAACTAGCCCACACAGATGGCGAAAGCTATTTTTGCATGTGTAATTTCAATTTTTATTTTCACCTTCCAGGCAATTAAAATTTTGCCCCACAATTCATGGAAGACATTAGTTCTTTCCTTTTTGAGCTGGATTAGTCTGGTTTAGACTACTCTTTTACACCTAATTTTTAAAAAAAATCAAGGTTTGAAGTTAAGTCTCGCTTAATAGCTAAAGATACTAAACTAGATATCACGTGAGTTCAAGTTGATTTAGGGATACAATTATGGAACACAATTACAGGAAGCGGAATTACTCTACAATAGCAGAATTAATTAATCCAATCAAACACTTTTCGAGAAACAATATGGAACCCCTTAACATCTGAGGTCATAGGCCCAAGCCTTTTGAACCTATTCTGACATTAGAAAAAACAATTCACATTTATCTGTTTATATACTTTACATATTTTTTTTTCAGAAGCTGTACCATGAACGAACCGTTTTTTCTACAGTATCGGGGAATATTGTGTTCATTATTTGACTAAGTGGAAAACACACCTTTAAAATGGTTAAAAAATATCGAGTTTTTGTTTTTTATATTAATTGAAACCCGGGTTTATTCTTAACCATTTGGTGCCGGTCTTACATCACGTGATATTAAAATAATTGTAAACACCCACGCAGTGATTTTATACAAAATTTTAACTTTAAATGCATGTATCCCAAAATATGGTTTTCTGACTTTACGCGCATATCTCAAAAACTATTCGACATAATGGCTTGAAATTTTCTACTTAGATTAATGTTAACCCACTGCATTAAATTCAACTTAAAGTTTAGAGTTATCGAAGCAATACAAATTTTACTAAAGATTTTATGTGAGAATCTTTGTAGGAAAATATATATTTTTAATTGATTTTTAATTATAAACATGAAAAGTGAAAGCAATTACAAGATCATTATGTTAAGTCACATGTTATCTTTAAATTAATTTTTCGAAAGTTGTTCATAGAAGCCATCATAGGAGATCTCTCTCTTTTTAGCGTAGGATTACGTTCCTCCCTAACGGTTATCCGGAAAGCAAAATTTCAGATGTCCTGCGTCGCAAGTTATAACTTCAGCATCGCGCCAAACCCCGTCTGTATCGCTTGGGCAAGCAGTAAACAGTTAAACAGAAAAGTACCAAAATGAGTCAAAATTTTGACATATATATATATATATATATATATATATATATATATATATATATATATATATATATATATATATATATATATATATATATATATATATATATATATATATATATATATATATATATATATTTATATACAGTGGAATCTCGATCTATCGTTTTTCAAGGGACCGACTGAACTGAACGATAAATGACTACCACAGGTAATTATTTTTTATCATCAATATGTTGGTTAGATTGTGGAGCAATATAACTTTTGTGTAGTGAAATTTCCGAGAGATATGAGAACATAACCTAAATATCGAAAGGTGACGGGGTTACTTTGTGGCACATTGAGACTCACAAAATAACCCACAAAGTCGACCCACCTCCTCCAGCCGCTCGATGTTGCATTTTTTCCGTCCTCTAAAATACCCCTGGAGAGAAAGAAGTATTGACTATCTGGAAAAAACTACCCGAAGGAGCAGAATGTGCCGAAAGACGAATTTCCTCATCTTCTCAAAGAACTGATGGCTGCCCTGGACACCCGAGGTCTCTGATGTCAAAGATATAGATAAAGCTATCCAATATTTGTAATACGCATATATAACTGTGTATCAAGCTTTTGATAAGCGTTTTACTGTCTAACTTTGTGTCAAGTAATTTTTCCTCTTGGATTTCAAGGCGAAAACACAGATGTCACAAAGTAGCCCCACTCGGCGGGGTAACTTTGTGACACATTTTAACTTTAATTTCTCAATGGTAATTAAAGATCCGGGTTAGCGCAATACATTACTACGTAAGGAAAGGATGTACCAATGTTTTTGTTCGTTTTGGGCTGCTTTTAAAACTGATCAGCTGGCACAGGAAAAAATTTTTAAACCCGTCACGAAATAACCCCCATCTTACGGTACCAAAGATTCGGTAATAAATTAATAAAATAGAAAGGGAAGTGTAGTATTATATTTTGAAAACACAATAAAATTCAATAGAAAACGGATTATCCGGGTTTTTCGATTATTCGTGCTACTCCTCCCCTCCATTAACTCGGATAATCGGGAGTACATTGTATTCTGACTGAATAAAGATCTCATTTCCGGCAGACACCCGTCTATAATCAGATGGACTTCCAAGGGTCCGTGGACCGCTAAACAAGAACCACCGAACTAGTCGAAATCGTCTCCCTCCAATATATCCCGTGCATTATGTATCAGGTATTTCGGCAGCTCATTAATTTACAGCGAGTTTACTAATGGAAAAAAAATTTTCAATTTTAATTACGGCTGAACAAACAATCGAAGAAAGCATGTGAGTCACGGCAGACAGGGAGAGACTCGTCATTTCCGGTTAAACGTCAATCACTGCTGCACCTCCATCGGCACCGTTCGCGAGTTGTTACACTCTGTTGGCGCAATGCGAAAAGACGTTGGCGACTTATTTGGCATTTAAAATTGAAGAGCGGTAGATGTTGCGGTAGTACATTCCTCACTTTCGCATTCGACCATGGCTGACGGATCCGTAGCTGCGCTCGCCGCTCCCATCATAAACGCTCAGGGATTACATTACAAGAATCCGGTGAGTCGAAGCATTGTTAAAACACATTTAATTCTCTCTAAAGTATTATTGCATGTTTATGAAGCGTGGCGATCTTTCAAAGTTTGCAAGTTTGGAGAGTCGCCGAGAGCTCATGTTATACACATTCTCGCATACCGGCATTCTCTTTCGGCGCGGATGGTATTGAATTTTAATGAGACTCAGATGTTATCTACATCGGTGTTAAAGCTAGCTTCATTGGGCATGTGCCCCCGCAGGTATTTTTGTGCTATCATTAAGATTTCGCTGGCTCAGGAGCATCAGTTCCTTGACAGAGGGTTAACTTTAAACCAATCGCAATTAAGTCTGAAATGTTATTTGAAAGTTCTATCTCTTTTACATCTGAAAAACCAATTTGGGCTCAGCATTTATCCCACTGTCGAAACTTATTTTGAAACTCCTTTATAAGCTAATTATTAATGAATTAAATTGAATAATTGAGAAGCCATTCTTGTTTTGCAACTTATAAGCACCGTATGCGCACTCTTAATTTATATTTAAATTGAATCTGACCTAAACATCATCCAAATAAGTCTTCTATCATTTAAAAAAAATTAAAGTTATGAAAGATCTTACTTTAAAACAAATTTCTTGACCCACGTCGTTTCTTTCAAAGTGACAGAATGTAAATTAGAAGCGATTTAAAAAAAAAAAATTCTAGTAGCGTTTAAAGATTTCTAAGTTTGATAAATTCTTCTTTCATCGGAAATCATTAGGAGAAAGCGGATGAAGTTAAAAACGTATACAAGCGTTCGAGACGCAGTTCAAGACGCAGCAGTTGTCAATTCGATTTTACGCAAGTTTTCCTGAAGACTTGCAGCTTTTTGATAATTTTCAGAAATTTCGAATCTTCCTAAATCTATATATAACGGAGGTAGAGAGACTTGAAGAGTTTTTGAGTGGTTGAATTTGTAAGACCTTGAAATGGGCAAGTTAAACAGATTATATGTCATGTATTTTATGAAAATAAGATTTTATCGTATTTTTTAAGGAACGCCATGGAAATAGGAAACTTGTGGGAACACAAACAGGGACAAAGGACTTCTTACTAACCACACTGTACTATTTTTTTTTATTATTGTACTAGCGGGCCCGTACCGACTTTGTCCGGGTTGAACAAAATATTATACCAATAAATTTCCAGTTGATAGCCAATAAATTGTAAATCTTTTTTTGCCTTAATAATAACCTTAATAATACCTTAAATTAATATTACGTTAGTTAATAATTAAAGTTAATTTTTTAAAAGAAGAAGGCGTGCCGGAGAACGGCTAGGTCCGAATCGCTACCGTCAGAACAGAAGCCCACCGCGATAGCACCACGCTAAGGACCGTTGAAATCTTCGGCACAAAAAGCGGTAGAGGACAGTAGCGGTAACAATGGAGATTGTTAGGATAAGCCCCTAACTTTAATTCTACTGATCAGATATACATAATATATAGCCTATGTCCATCTGGAATAATGTACCTTTCAAACAGTGAAAGAATTTTTCAAATAGGTGCAGTGGTTCTGGAGATTACCCTCCACGTACAAAATCGCTCTTTCTTTATATATAAGTATAGATTGTGGTTAAGAAGTCATTTTTTCCTGATATGGAAACAACTGAACGAGAACGATTATCGAGCATAATTAATAGATCAGAGGATAAAAGTACCGTGTACTTAGAATGCAAACCCTAGTTGTTAAAAAACTTGACCAAACTTGAGAACTTCTACCAGTTAAACAAGAGAAAAACCCTAGCACTTGACTGTCGTGACAGTCACACATGAACATGCGATACATTATTTTAAGCAATGAATGTTATGAAAGACATTTTCGTGAATACACTGACAAATGAATTTTATTCGATTTGAAGAAACTTGACCCGACTTGATAAAATGACATTTCATAGATTTTCAAACCCAGTCGCGTGTTTGAAAACAAATAAAGGTTGTCAGCACGTTATGTAATACTGTTTCAATTTTTTTTTTTGGCAAGGGGCAAAAAAGGGCTCGTCACCCGTAGTTTGAGAGATTGGTTTTGGCATCACTGCGGCTGCAGGCTGTGAGATATTATCTTCCTTAGTAGATTTTATAAGTACCTCTTCTACATGTTACATGCCGGGAAATGTGAGAAATGTTTAAGTCACTTCTTTGTTCCCAAGTTTTCGCGCATCGCACTCAAATCTGAAGGAATGCAAACTGGTAATTGATATGAGATAAGAAATAATTTTACTTACATTACCAACTTCATGGTTCGTTTGAATCAGGAATTTCCAACGGAATCCAGGTGGACCACTTGGGGGTCGATGGAAGTTTTAAAAGCGTCTATAGTATTCCAGGGGTCTATTGGGGGGTCAATAAAGTTTCCTGTTTTAAAATTTATTTTTTTAGGAATGTAATTACTAGATTATAATATCCGTTTTAATATGTATAAATACAGATTTGCATAGAGCGGAGTGATCCAACCATCTAAAGTCGAATGTCATGACGCTTTTTTATATATGTGTCGAATGAAATTATATTATAATTACATATAAGTCAGTAAAATTGTTTAGTAAAGTATATATTTATGTGCGTTATGTTAGTTATTGTGACTATACGATGATAAGCAATTTCAGGCCAAACATTAAAAAAATTGTATTCGTTTCGAATGCAATTTTAGTATTCGAAAATTTTAGTTATTCAATTGAATAAAAGTTCGATTTAAATTAATGCATCAAACACAAACACCACATTAATTGAAATCGAACTTTTGTGCAATTACGATCTGTGTTTTAGAAATCTTGTTTATATTTGTGAAATTAAAAATTAAAATAGTACAAAAGTAATAAAACATAAACCTAATGAACCACTTTTTCTAATTTTTTGTTCATATTCTTAGTCAAATTGTTATCTTTAGGTGTTTTATTTGCAACTATTAGTATTATAATTATGTTGGATGCTGTATATTATAGAGAAAAATGTGAGGGGGTCGATGAAGAAAATCATTCTTTTAAAAGGGGTCGATGTAGGAAAAAGGTTGGGAACACCTGGTTTAAATGATCGAGCGCTTCATTTAGCAACGAGGTGACTCATTTTTAAGTTTTCATGGTACCATTAAAAATGTGAAGAAATCGGGCTCAATTTTAAAATTGCTTCCGTTCACCAAGATAAATTTCTGTATTACGCGGTAAGTTTTGGTAGGTAAGTGAATCGCTTGCGTAGCTTACTCTATCATCCTAAGAAGCGATTAATATAAATGCATCCATTATCAGCACGGGGAAATTACTTCAACATTGTGGTGCTCAACCTTTTCTCAAGCCGGGTCCCTTAGCACCCGCACTGTACTGTTATCCCCTACCCAAAGATGAAATGAAACATGCGATTATTTATTTTACGATAGGTGGGTATTTTCTTATTCAGCGTGTACATGTTTATATTGATTGCAGTTATGTACCATATCGACAGCTTTAGAAGCACAAATAAAGAAGAGAAATATTTAATCTGGTAATTATTATTAAAATTCAAACTATGAAATAAAGTAAAAGGAATGTCCGATGTTGCATTGAGGTAATAAGTTTGCGAATCTTTCACCTTGTGGCTCTTCAAAAGATATTTTAGGTCGAAGATAGGACTTCACTTTAATCTACTTCTGTAATTACTTTTTTTTACTGGACTATAAATGAAAATGCTAGTTCACGAAGTATGGGATACTCAAACTCGATATTTGAGCACGTAACCAAAACTCAAGTCGAGCCGTTGTGTAAAACATGATCTTTAAAGCTGAATCGGAAGATAATTCAAGAAATTGATCTTCTGTATGTGGGAATATATATTTTGTCGCCAAGAGTGGATTTTTCGTTATTTTTTTTTCCTCTGTGGTTAGGGAAATAGCTGTATTAATGAATTTTGCATTAGAGAACGCACTGACAGTTTCCTGACCGTAAAATTACTGTGCTCATAACAAATACTGTATAATTCTGAAACGCAAAAATTTTACACGGTTCTTTGAACAAGTGACGACAAAATCATATTCTTGCTTCTAACGTGTTTCAGTAAAGTCAGTATCACGAGTTGCGAACCGCTGCTCTAACATAGACTGAAACAAACTGGACATCTCAGTTTCTGTGCGTTAACAAACTATTTTTGTTGCAACGAATGCAATGTACTGGTCTTAAGACAGCATATAAGGATCTGAAATATTTTAAGATAAATATTTCTTCGTAAGAATTACCAGTAGTTACTATATTCTCTCTTAAGGATACAATTTTTTACAAATAATGATGAAAAGATGATTTAACAAAAATTAAAGATAATCTCTAGGATTTTTCGTATAAATTTTATGTATTAAGTGTAAGTGTAGCATTAAAAAGCGTAAATATGTGTTTTTGAAGTATTTTCTGTACCGTTCTGCTCAAACCGAATTGATGAAAACTTCGTAAACGGAATTTCATTCTACGTGGTGCTTTACTCCAACTGATATTTATCGATTAGATATTTTGATATAGGTCAGTCGGCAGATGTATTAAGTCTCATCTGTCACCTGACCTTGATCAGAGGCACAACCTTGGCTCAAACTGACTCATATTTCTTGAAGCAGGGCGTGTCGTTGCTATAATATGATTCAACGATAAATGGAGGCATCTCTCGATTATCCCTCGTTTTTTGATCTCTGGTGCCTCCATTCCCTACTACTTCTGTTTGGCCTCGAGCCAGAGGAAATAGTTGTTTGCCAACTTCTCATGTAAAAAGTCCTGCCCTACAATTTTTCTTCCCGACTGTAAAACAGTTTCCCCGTACTGTATGGATTTTGTTGTCTAGGTTAGGATGGATGTCCTCGTAGAATTATGTATTAGAGATGTATAGATTTTTTTTTAGCGAAACACTCGATGAATAATTTATTTTCCTTCTATTAATAAGTGCAGGGATGTTTGTAGATGGGGTATATAGATAATATGCGTAATATTTTGTGTCTTACTTACTAAAAGTTAAAGCAATTTTGTATTTGATTTCATGCTTGAGTTAAAACTGTTTAGGAATGGAAATACGTTTGTTTTTAACATGAGACCGAGAATAAAGTTTTCTATAACATCCACTGTTCTATAAATATTTCTATGAAATAATGATTCGAGCAGAAATATTCTGTACTACGATTATTTTTACAGGAATGTTATATACAAAATCCTTTTTTTTATACGTAACTAAACCCAAAAGAGTAATAGTTTTATTTCATCAGTTCTTGATCTTAAATAAGTTATCTTAAGTGATAATTTACGTTTAATTTAGATATTGTCGTTTCCCCTGTATGTTGAAATGTTAACTACAAACTTAATTATAAAAATTTACGATCTTATCATACAAACTTTATATAGAGCATCCAAAACTTCTTTACTGCTAAAACGTTTTATATATGTCTCTTACTATTAGATATAACGCTTAATTATCAATTTTGCTCTAGGCGTCCGTACACTCTCTTCTATTTAATACATAAGAAATAAATTCGAACGCATTGTTCTCTTGAATCAAACAGTTCAAGTCCTGTTCAGGTGTCCTTTGTGTATTCGACCTTGAGAGAACCGTCTGACTCTCTCCAGACGATACTGGGCGTGGCACGCATCCTCCGTATGATTTCACGGGTAGGATTAGAATCTCTCCCAGCACTCCACGCATCTGTCAGATCCGACCTATTTTCTTCAACTCAAACCCCCGGTTAGTTTTCTTTCCTGCCACGCAGCCAGCAGATGTTGATAGTGTCTGACCTCACCTCACATTAACAAAATTACGCCTCGTCGTTCAGTTTGGATGAATTGGTTTTTAACAGATCGGGTCATTAATGTGTTTAGAAAATGAGTTTTAGATTGGCATTAATAGAAAGCAAATTGCTTGCATGGCTTTTGATTTTTTGTACACAAACATGTGATCCTAGATTACACTGCCGCTTTTTTTTCTTTCTTTCTTAAAGCAGTGGTTCCCAAGCTTTTCTTGCGGAATCATTTTGTAAAGTTAAGGCTGCAGTGTAAAAACCCTATTGGATTCGCTCACCCCAATGTAACGTTCGGAGAAAATGTGTCTACTTAACAGCTACAAACATGGTGATCATCCAATTAAAAATGGTATTTTCAGATAGCCTGAACTTTTCTCACGCCTTACGATACAATTAATTTTATAAATTACGTCCACCAAAAAAAAAAAAATTAAAAAAAATTGAGTGTTTCAAACACACTAGACCATTTTTCCCCCGAATAATTTAAATTTTAAAATAATTTTTCCAGTTAAAAAAATGAAAAATGCTCAGAGTTGTCAATTTTTTTCTCTATTACGGAGTACAATTAAATAAAAAAAAATCTTTGAATCAAAGTCGGCAGTCCTTGGACACATTGTCTCCATAGGTTAACATTGAGGTGAGCGAATCCAATAGGGTTAGTACACAGATGCCTTAAGGTGGCTATTGACTTGTAACGTATCGTTGTAATGGAGTGTTTCTTCGCGTATGCTCATTTTGAATGCTCGGCTCAAAAGCTGCTTCACTTCAGTCAGTTCAGTGCGACCTGCACTGACTTGCAATTTAACAATCAAAGGAATTTGTGAAAAAACAGTCAGTCTAGTGGAGCAAGATTGGACTGGAGCGGCTCAATTTGTCGCTCGCTTTTAGGCGCTGACTAATGAATGCCGGTATTACATAACATTACGTTTTGTTTCAGGTAGGTCGCTGCTTTTAGGCACAACCAAGTATGTGACTCAAGTAGCTAAGGAGGGGGATAGTCAGCTAGCTCATCAGCATAGGCGTCGTGTGCAACTCTTGAGGGGGGCACGAATTGAATTCAGTTAGGGCCCTCCTCAGCGCATTGACTGCCGGACTAGTCCTTAAAATATGAAATATTATGATTTTTAAAAAAAAAAATTAAATAATGATAGAATTGATATTTGAGTAGTATTCAAAAGTTATACAATGAGAAAAATATATATAATATAAATAAAATGAGAAAAAATATAGCATCGAATTTTTGTGATGGATCATATTATTGTTAAAAACTATGTTAAGACGTAATAGGAATCTTCAGTTTCACAGTTTGAAAAAGCGAGAAAAAAAACCAACTTTCTTAAGTTTTCTACAATTTTCTGATTTTAACTGAACTTCTATTAACGTGTTAATGTATTTCAAGTTAAGTTGGGGGAGGGGGGGGCACGTCCCCCCCCCGAAGGGCCGCCCAGAGGGGGGGGGGGCAACTGGGGCACTTTGCCCCAGGCCCCCAACTGCCGGAGGGGCCCCAAAAAATTAAAAAAAAATTATTTATTAGATTTCCTCCGAAAGAAAATCCTGAAACTTGTACCGTACTTCAAAATTCAAAATAATCTCCTGAAAAAAGGGCCCCCCCCCCAAAAAAAAAAAAAAATAAAATAAAAAAATTCGATTAATCAGATTTCTTGGGGCCCCCAACAGAAGTTTGCCCCAGGCCCCGTAAAGTCTGTGGGCGGCCCTGCCCCCCCGTGTCCCTCGACTCTACGCCTATGCTCATCAGTGCATGATTTATCTACATGATTTATGTTCAGAAACGACTGAATTTTTTTTATATTTTTTTTATTACATTAATGAAGTTTTCATGCCGGATTTTTGTTAAAATTTTGCTTTTTAGACGCTAGAAAATCCCTTTGAACTCCTGTTAATTTACAATTTCAGTATCCGAGTTGTGTATAACATTGGTCTGTACATACAAATTCTTGATTCGGCTTTCAAGACATACGGGGAAGCATTTCTGATACCAAAAATAAGAGGTTTCAATATTTTGAATTAATTTTTTTTCATCTGATAACAACTATTAAGATATTAACAGTTTGTGAATAGGCCGTTTGTGCTGATGACGAGGCATTTCTATATTTCATTTTTAGTATTGTCTGAAAAATACTTTTTTCGGGAACATTAAATAAGCGGGTGCGAAAAGTATTTACACATGGTGTATTTCCGATATATTTGCAAGGAAGGTGACACAATTAAACAACAAAACTGAGTTTTTAATTGTCAAAAAATCATTTGTTGAAGAAATAATTGCGATATAGGAATTAACTTGCAGCAGAATGAGAAATAACATTTTAGGAGAATAAGTATTTGTACATTTTTGGTTTAGTTGCTGACACAAATTATTAGTATTAAGAATGTAATACGTTGGCCATTCATAATAGCTTGGAGTATTATCTTCATTCAATAAACTATAGATTTTGAGTTGTTTCATTATCTATTTTTGTCAATTCACCTTCAGTTACTGATTCTAGCTTACTTGAGCTGTATATGATGCTTTCGAACTTATAAATCCAGGATGTACCATGAATTTTCGATAGCAGAAATATCGAAAGTATAATTAATCTCCTTCTGAAATTATATAGTAGCCATTCTAGAGTAATAGGAGCAGTGTGTTAAGAATCATTATCTTGCAGGAAATAAGCATTTTCAATTCCCAGCTTTTGAGCCACTAGCCATGAAATTATACCGCAAAGTGTCAGTATATTGCCTTAGTTCATATTTCTTGCAATAGAGTGTAAATTACCTATTCCAGAATGAAATGTACCACTATTGCAGAACACGACTGCCGCCGTATTCAACTCTAGGTGAAATGTTCTTTGGTTTCAACGTTTTGGGGCGACGTCGTAAGTTTGAATTTGTGCCCATCAGAAAATACATCTCTTTTTAAGAGCAACTTTAGCACGTAAAGTTTATTTATTCTAATATATGGAACTCAATATCACAGTATCGTAAAGAATTTTCTTAAAAATAAATTCGTGACATTATCTATTTACTATACCGATTAAAAGCTATAGAATTTCATTTCTGAATTCGGGAACATAGGTATAGTCACAGGTGTGAAAGATAGCTAACAGTACAGAGAAAAAAAAAATGTGGTAAAAACCAAAGCACACCTTAGCGTATATTTGCATTTTTAGCGAACATTTTTGTTCATTGTTCTACTTACTTTTCATCGCCAACGCAGAAAACGTGTTCTTAGCATCACTGAATGCATGTCTGCTTGCATCACCGCCGTTTGCAGTATTTGTAGAAAGGTTTTTGAATAAATTAAGCCGCTTATTGATGGTGATGTATTTTTGTTCCAGGATACTTTTATCATAGTGTGATAAGTATTTAAATAAGTTTGCACTATTTGTTGAAAGGCTTTGAATTCATTAAGCCGCTTATTGATGACGATGTATTCTCTTTCTAAGCTAATTTTATCTAGTTTGATAAGTATTTAATTGAGTTCGCAATATTTGTTGAAAGGCCTTGAATTAAGCCCCTTGACGATAGATTTTTGTTCTCAGATACTGTTAGTGTGATAATTATTTAAATACGTTGGTTTCAATGAGACATTTTAATTATATTTTTCATTTTAGGTAATAATTTAGAAGTTAACAAATGACATTCTATGTGAAAGAGTGACATTTATATCGTAATGTTAAAAGGTTACCGTATTTGATAAAAGACAGAAAGAGCTAGCTTGTGACACATCTTTATGAAAATTAATACTTATGCAAATCACAGACACGGAATACTTGTTAGATAAATATATCTTTGAAGGCTTTACTTTATTAGACATGACAGCGCTCTTCCTGAAATATGTTTAAGTATATAACTGATACAAACAAATATCCAGTTTTAACTGCGCTCTTGCAAATCTCATGTTTAGGGCTTAACTTAGGATTTAACCTCTTATCTTCATCGATTTTTGGCAAAGGCGTCGAGCCAGTGATCTGAGGGTTGCGGGCTCGATGCCGGTCGCTGGCAACTCCACCGTCGGTCGAATACACTATTGCGGCTGGTGTACGTAAAATCAGTTGTGCCTGCAATGTCCTACAAGTTCTCAAATTCACATCTGGAGGTGCGTGGTCAAGTGTTCCGGTCTCGTCACTTGACTCGGTTCAGAATAACTGGACCGGTCCATAGGGAGTAATGCTGGTCCACCTATACGGTGCTCCCAGAAAAGTGACCAGCAAAACCGCGGTGTCGCATGACGGTAAGGATAATGTCGAAGAATACCGTCTGCCGCATTGGAGAAGAGAAAAATCATCAATTTTCCCGATGTTAAGTGCATTAGAAATTGCATGTTCAGAAATTTCGATCAGTCCAATTAATCATCTTATCTGTCAGTAGTCATTTTGAGATTCAGTTGTTAGTAAAAAATGCTTATTGTCAGCAAATTTAACCGCTGTGAAGGAGAGAATCTCTTAATTTTGTATTTAGGAAAGCGAATGGAAATATACGAAAAAATATATATGTAATATATTCGTGTGCAATTATATATTTAGTATATTCGTGTAAAATTATATATTTAGTATATTCGTGTACAATATATAGTTAGTATATTCGTGTAAATTACAATATATATTTAGTATATACGTGTACAATATATACATAACAGTTTGACCGGTGATTTGACACTTATGCATCGTTACGTATTCGAAGAGCATGTAGAAATTCTGCATAATTTATCATAAACTGAAAAATGATTGCCTGCTAAATTGAAAAGCTTCAGCCTTGAGTGGGGGTAAAGTGTCAGGATAAATTAAGCAGTTCATTGGTGCTATTGTTTATTATGCATTCTTTTTGCATGAATAATAGTTGTCTGCTTTGTGGCAGTCGCCATCCAACTTAGTTGTTGCCATCAGACAACAATACAAAGGAAATGTTTAAGAAATATCCATATTTTTTTTTCACATCGTGCTTGGAAGTCGGTGTTTCAGAATATAAATGTAAATACTATATTGCTTTTTAATATATTTTTTTCTCGTGTTATTGGTTTTACTCCCAAGGTTTCAATTATCGTTAATGTTCAGAATTTTATTTTAGTCTAGATTGTAAGGTATTAAAATTTTTACTAAGCCCGCAGGTTTGTGTAAAATGTATGTGTGTGTGTGTGTATGTGTGTGTGTGTATATATATATATATCTATATCCACACACACACACACACAGTGGAGTCTCGATCTATCGTTTTTCAAGGGACCGACTGATTTGAACGATAGATGCGGGAACATAACAAAGCAATATGATTGTCGGGACTGGGTGAAATAAACGACACATACTGGAAAAACGATGATTCGGAGAACGATCGATCGAGATTCCACTGTATTTCAGAACCGATATATAACTTCTCTTCGGCGTGGCGGCCAGATATGGATCCGGAAAAAAAGTTGCCGTTTAGAGGGGTGACCGTCGAAAAGAGGTTTCTTCCATAGCATTTGCTCCGTGGTGTCTTTAATAGGTTCTGAAAAATATATGGCCATTTAGAGCAGTGGCCGTCAAATAGGGGTGGCCGGCTAGAGAAGTTGCATATATAATATAATACACTTTATATATTATTTGTTATGACAAAAGATTATTTCATCTCATTCCCTAATTTACTTAAATTCATAGCGTGACCTAAAAACCATTAATTTTATTGATGCCCTTACACTCTTTCGTAATTTTTATATTTGCCTTTAGACGAGCCCTGTTTTGGTAATGCACGTGTAAAAGTTTAGTCAGAGACATGAGAACTGTCAGTTTTGCGGTTTTAGGGCGATTAGCGAATATGGAAATGTGAAGGAAAGAATCGTAATTATTGCTGAACTGGTGACAAATCTGACCACAGGAAGGATCCACTTTTGGAATATTAGGGTGAGAAGACATGTTTAAACTACGGGTTACGAGTACTTAGCAAACATGAGGAACCCCTGGTGTAGGCAAAATGTACTCTGGCTCGTAAGAAAAGAAATGGTGAACGAGGATAGAATTGTAATAAATGTTTTAATATGATAAACTGTATCTCGTGTAAGCTCTCGGAAGCTGAAAGTTTGCTTGGTGGTTCCTTTGAGGGCCTGTTCACATAGGAGTTCGTTGCGTTGCGTTAAGGAAAAGATGACGTTGAGACGAAAATAAACCAATCATAGGCCTCCAAAAGATTAGCAATGAAATTTTTAACGCCTATGATTGGTTTATTTTCGTCTCAACGTCATCTTTTCCTTAACGCAACGCAACGGACTCCTATGTGAACAGGCCCTAAGGCTCTAAGTTATCAATTGATGTTTGTTGTAGTTCCATTCGACGTAATACATATCAATTTATCAATTATCCGTTTTACCCTCGATTTCTTACATATATACGTTACCAAACATAAATAAGTTATTTTAGCCTGCTTAGAGAAAATTTTTACTAAATTAGAATATGATTGCGATGTTCTGCTCCTTTGCGGTGAATTGCCTTTCGGGTGAATACCTTTGCATCACTTATTGCCGTAGAACACGGTTCTCGAATTTTCTTCAAATTGTACAGTTTTGTCATGACCTAAAAGTTTGTGTTTATTGTTATTAATGTCCCCTGACTTGATAAATCCCAACCAAGACCATTAAAGTCTACAGGGCGAAGAGATACGTCCCCCTGTTAGCTCACGGCTGCTGGGCCGTGAGTCTATCGTGCCCCTTAAATAAAATTTCCCGAAGTTACGGGATTTATATAAAATATTTATCATAATCAGTGAAATTATGGTAGTATATTTCAATCGATTTTAACATGGAAACTAATCTATCGTAAAAATTAAATGCGATAAAAGATCTTAAACATTATGTATTCCTTAACGTCATACCTTATTTTATTTATAATGAATTATTAAAGTTCATTTTCACTTTTGTCGAAAGCTGCTGCTTCCATACAGAACTAAGCTTTACTTTAGTACCCGATACAAATAATTATCAGAATATATGAGCTGTCCCACATAGACTAAAAGCTCCAATACCGATTCCTTTCTCGATACCATCTGTCTTCCTTGATCACCCCCTCATCACAAGAATGGTTGATTCCTGTGAAAGTAGAGATCCGAGTATACGACCTTTTTTCATTTCTTGAAAAACGAACTAGCCTATGCACGTCTGGGGAGGAACGTTCGTCGGCCGACCGTCTGCTTCATTTGAGGGGAGGAAGTCGTGGAAAAGATTTATTTTGGATGCGTCGGGATGTGGTATGGAGTTCATGATCAAAGTTTTCTCCGGCACGAGAACGCCAAGCTCGACGTAACTCCATTTTGTTTCTGGTACAGACATGTGTCCCCTTCAATAAAATACAGCAAGGGTAGCCATTGTATATAGCAAGGGTGGCCAAGATAAACAGTGTTAAGAGCCGTTCCCCGTCACAAAAAGCCAAGCTAGACGTAACTCCATGTTGTTTCTGGAACAAACATTCAAGCGTATGTAGCAGGGCTGGCCAAGGTAAACAGTAAAGAGCCATGTGGTAATTCCTACATACTTAGGAGAGCCGAAAGCAGATTAAAGTTATATTGGATATGAAAAAAAAACTTAAAGCGTTATTTTTTTTCAGATGTTTTTATTAATTATATCATTATCCAATTGTTAGAATAATTCATATTTCTAAATTCTTAAAGTTTTAATGATTTTTCTTTTAATTGTTTTGCCAAATTATTCGAATCTAGCATGTACTGAGTGCGTGCCGTTCGTAGCCATTCAGTTAAATCTTGATTTGTCGACATCGATCGTTGTTTATTTTCTATCAACCTAAACGTTGACCACGAGGATTCATAGCTTTAAAATGTAACAAAAGGAGAGGTTATACGATGTTCCGCTAATATTAAATTATTAGAAAAATTGATCATCGAACCAAAAGCGACAGAAGAGTGAAAAGCATCGCCAAGTTTGCCACCCCTGGTATATACAGGGTGGCTAATAAATACTGTAACACTCCAAAAAATAAGAGTTAATTTTAATCATTTGGAAAAACAATTTATCTATCTATTTGTGTGATTGGCAACTTTTTGTAAACGCAGACGATTTTTGTTTAAAGTAAAACATGTAGAATATTTTTAAAGATGGAAGCCAAAAGGTTAATGGTTAAACAGCTTTTTGATCGCGGATTTTCTGCATGTAAAATATTTAAGCAATTAAAATGCCTTGGTTTTAATAGGACGTTTATATATAGGACTATAAATCGATTATTGGATACCAATAGCTGTAAAGATCGACCAAGGTCCGGTCGTCCACGCACTGTTCGTACAAAAGAACGTATCAAAAGAATTCGTGAAAAGATATGAAGAAATCCACAACGTTCTGCAAATAAAATGGCTGCAGAAGAGAACATCAGTCGCAGAACTATGCAACTTATCATAAATGAAGACCTGGGTTTTCGCCCTTATCGCAAAAGAAAAGTTCCAGGTTTGACTACTGCACAAATAGTAAAAAAGTTACAAAGATGTAAGAAATTGCTGAACCGGCACGGTAGCAAAAGTGTTGAAAAAATAATTTTCTCTGATGAGAAGCTGTTTTGTACAGAACAAAGTTATAATGCTAAAAATGATGTTGTATATTCAGCAACCTTCGAGGATATACCTGAAAATCTTCGAACTGTTAAACGCTTTCAGAACAAGAATTATGTTATGGTTTGGGCTGCAGTGTCACACAATGGAAAACTGCCTCTGAAATTCATCGATAAAGGGGTAAAAATCAATGCTGAATATTACAAACAGGAAGTATTGGCTACACGTTTATTACCACATGCTAACAGATTGTATCCCAAAAAGAATTGGATATTTCAGCAAGATTCTGCACCGTCCCACCTATCCAAAACAACACAGGAATGGCTCCATGCCAATTGCCCGAAGTTTATCAAGCAAGAAGATTGGCCACCTTCTTCACCAGATCTAAATCCTTTAGACTATTGCATTTGGGGGATTTTAGAGTCTAAAGTAAATGCTAAGCAGCACAGAAGTTTGGACTCCCTCAAAGCTTCCATACGGAGTGAATGGGACAAATTACCTCATAAAATGATTCGTGCCACAATAGGACAGTGGCGTAAGAGATTATATTTAGCAATCGATAAAGATGGCGGTCGATTCGAGTAAAATTATTTCATGGTAAACTTTCATGTATAATGTTCATAATATTGTTGTATTTTCCATTTTCTATTTCATCTGTGTGTAATTAAATGATTCGATATTTGTCACAGTATTTATTAGCCACCCTGTAGAGACATGCACGACCGTAGTTTATTAGATATACAGTGATTTCCGCTTATAAGAATCACGTTTGTTATTACTGTTTTTGATTCTTATACGCGGTTGATTCTTATAGCCGAAATTTAGGTTTTTGGACAGGCGCACACACAACTATATATTCATATATTAGATAATTTACCATAAAATACTCTTTAATTTACGTTAATTATCTGTTATTAAAATTATTTTTTATAATTTTAAAAATGCAACTTAATTTTTAGACCTATAAGTAGATACACATGATTATAGTAAGAGAAGAAAAAATTCAATATTTGTTACAACATACCTGCTTAACAGTTTTAATATTTCAACTACAGGAAGGGAGCAAGAAAAAGTTTTCTATGGTAGTTTGACGTAATGAAGTTTTGAGGAGGCTGTTTATACCTCTTTCAATACTAATAGTCTCAGACGACGATTCACCTTCTAGCTTATGTTTCACGGTTTGATAACGCGCTGAATCTACGAATGTCACGTTTGCCTAAGTGATAGTGGACACTTCGCTGAAGATTTATGTGTTTCAGGATCCAGAAAGCCGCAACCAGGATGTGGGAGGTGGGAAAAAAGAGTCCCTATCTTTGTGTGTCAGGGGAGAAAAGTGAAATCGGACCCGGACGGGTAAAGATGCCCCCGGGTCAAGCTAATAGGACAGTGTTGTGCTAAAGCGTTTAAGGAGAACTATTATGTTATGTCTAACAAAGAAAGGGATGAATTTTAAGACTATATTCCATTCCATCTTATCAATCTTTCTTTAAAAAAAAAAAAAGAACTTCGTGCCTTTTGAGGGTTTAAGTGGCTTTTTTGGAAAAATGAAAGGAAAGCGAAGAGTGTAAACTGATTCTTATAACCGGTGGATTGATTCTTTAAAGCGAAAATTTTAACATGGAAATCTTACATTTGTTTTTGTTTTCGCGATATTGATTCTTATAAACGGTTGATTCCTATAACCACTGATCACTACAAGCGGTGGTTACTGTATTTTATAAACGATATCGGGGATTTTCAAATACTTGGGCTCTCAATCAGTTAGCTCGTAACGTTATTTCGTTATAACTGGAATGCAGTTCGTCAGTACCTCAAATTACTATCAGTATTGCATTTCTTCTATTGTGGACTTAATGAGCTGGTATTTTCATAATAAATGCAATAAGTTTATACCGAATGCTGTACTAACGAAACTTTTCTGTGTTGACCTGTCCTAACGTTGCACTACTATTTATAACAAAGTACTGATGCGTACAAATGATTTTTTACGCATTTACGGATATAGCATTGGTGCAAGGATTGTGGTATGTCCTTCAGGGAACTTAAAAATAAATAAATAAATAAAAAATCATGTCAAACTCAAACTTTGTGTTTATCTGTAATTTAGTGTAGTGAAAAGGTACACCGTAACCCATCATTAGCAAGACTATGGTGCTTCTAAAATCAACAGAAACAAAATGGAAACAGTTTTGGTAATATCAGACCAGGTGCTTTTATTATCGAACTATAAATACTTTTCAGGTTGCCGTTCCAGTTAACTACTTTTTGGCGATACTTTATTTTCTGTTTGGGAATGTCCGAAAAAGAAATTTAATCTTTTGATCACCTTTATTTTTAAATAATGGAAATTTAGAGGTCAGCGCCAAAATTGACGTGTCGGACTATAGATACTAGATACTTAAGGCTGTCGCTCCGGTTAACTACTCTTTGGTGATACTTTGTTTTCTATTACTGTTCGGGATTGTCTGAAAAAGAGATGAAATCTATTGATCGCCTTTATTAAATAATGAAAATTTAGTGGCCGGAGCCAAATTTGACGTTAGAGCCAGTTTTCTGAAGAAATCTCACTAATAAATTCTCAAATAGCGATTTCAATCAATAACGTTATTTTTTTTGTACGTTTCTTTTGATTTTATCTAATGCAAAATGAGTATTTTCCGTCTTGCTTAGCGACGAATACTTTCAAAATAGGCCTTAAAAGAAAACCCAGGTTCAAAATTAGCCAGATTTGATGGAAAATCGCCTATAGAAAACTGTAAAAAACTTAATAGCTGAATAACAGCCATTTTTAATCCTACTTCAAAGTACATTTTGTACAACGTGAGAAAAAAAGTGTTCTAATTTTTTTCTTCTGATATCTGAAGGCTGAAATAATATTTCATTTACGATTTAGAAAAAAAATTATTCTAAAAAATGGCACTAGTGGAGTAACGTGCTCTAAGATAAGGAAAATGTTTGAATAACTTTAAAAGACGGCAAATCGCTAAAAATGTCATCAAAAGCATAATTTGTTGAGCTCGGTCGAGTTACCTTTCAGAATAAGGAGAACTTAATTCTGAGTCTTGAATTATGAGCTATGCGAATCAATTGCGTAAGTTACCTCTCAAAATAAGGAGTAGTTAACTCTGAGTTTTGAGTTTGGAACTATACGAATCGACTGAGTAAGTTTCCTCTCAAAATAATGAGCAGTTATAATCCCGAGTCTTGTATTATGAATTACGCAAATCGATCGAGTATTCAATCCAGTTAGCTCAGACTTTCATTTCAGTGCTGTATTGAATACTTTGATTCCTCTTAAGCAATGAAATGTGGGTGACATTGCTCTCTCCGGGTTGTATAATATCTAAAACACCCTCTTCTGATACTGGATTGAGTATCCAAGTCATTCATTACCATGTTTTTATTAACTCTTTCTTGTTTGTTTGTGTGTGTGTGTGTGTTTGTCCGATACAAATCTTGCAATCGTTTTTTAACTAACTTCCCGACTAGCTAGACATTTGAAACTTTTAGAATAGCTCAGAACACGATGACAATGTATTATTTTAATACTTTTAGCTGAAAAATCCGCATTGGGGGCGCTTCGATCGAATCCAATGCTTGCACTTTTGCGTAACGGCGTTTGACGATTTTGAAAACAGAATACATGGGAATTTAGTTTGTTTACAAAAATATTGTGCGAAAAATTTAAAAAAATTATAAAAGTTAGCAATTTATAAAGTCTGGGGACAGTGGAAACGACTAAAAAGTGATTAAAATTAAATAAAAGAAAGTGAAAAAGAATAATTAAGTGAAGGTTTGTGCAATTAGTTTATATCATTCAACAGAAAATTTAAAAACGTGGTATATAAAAAAAATTCTTTTTATCTTGTAATTATGGTATTTTGATTCTGGCAAATGTTTACTAAATTCTAGCGGACAGCGGCAGTTTGACCAATCCTGCTATACATGATATTCCCTCCCAATGAAATTATTATTATTATATCTGAAGGTACTTTGGAGGTTAAACTTAAAAGCTCTTGTCTGTTTTTTTTCTTTTTAAATTTGTCATCCTAGGCAATAAAACCAAATAAAAGATGATTTGAAATTAAGATTATCTCACCACGCATGCAGCATCAATAACAAAAGTCATTATACGAAACGTTCCCGACATTATCCAAGATTAGCATCTACAGCACGACCGAGACGCCTCGCCAGTATTGCCAAAGTCATGGATCGAAAACATCAAAGAACTTCGGAAAACAGAGGATCGAATTATGGGTTCGGTCAGGTTGTTACCTGCCAGGTTTAAAAAAAAAAACACTTAAATTATTTCATCACGTAATTTCGTGTTTTCACCAATCCATAAGGCACATCATATCTCGCCGGAATTAAAATACAAATCACGAGTAACGTGAGACTAGACAGCTGGTACGCATGGATAATCAAAATATTATTTTGTAGAATTCGCCGAATCTTGTGAGCAGGTTGACAAGACCTAGCAGCTGATGCTAGGCTGAAAAAAAGGCACGCGGAGAACTGTCAACCTGTTCTCAAAAACAAACATAAAATAATTACAAGATTAAAAAGACCTTTTTATATACCATGTTTTTAAATTTTCTGTTGAATCATAAACTTGACAATTCTCTCTTATTGTCTCTAATTATATTATCTCTAATATTATATTATCTCTAATTATTCTTTTTCATTTTCTTTAACCTTGTGGGATAGCATGTATCCCAAGAATGAGAGAGAGAGAGAGAGAGAGAGAGAGAGAGAGAGAGAGAGAGAGAGCTAGCTTAATGACCATGCTTGCTAAGGGGGTATGAAATTTCCAGTTCTAAAGAGGGAATCGGAAAAATGGACCCCGTAAGCTAAAGGTTAATTTAATTTTAATCACTTTTTAATCGTTTCCACTATCCACATACTTTATGAACTTTAATTTTAAAAAAAATTTTCCGCACAATATTTTCGTGAACAAACTAAATTCACATGTATTCTGTTTTCAAAATCGTCAAACGCCGTTACGCTAAAGTGCAAGCATTGAATTCAATAGAAGCGCCCCCATGCGGATTTTTTCGGCTAAAAGTATTAAAATAATGCATTGTCATCGTGTTCTGAGCTATTCTAAAAGTTTCAAATGTCTAGCTAGTCGGGAAGTGTGTTAAAAATCGATTGGAAGATTTGTACCGGGCACACGCACACGCACACGCACACACACACACACAGAGAGAGAGAGAGAGAGAGAGAGAGAGAGAGAGAGAGAGAGAGAGTGTCAGTCAGTTAATAAAAACATGGTAATGAATGCCAAAGTGCAAGCATTTAATTCGATCGTAGCACCACCTTACGGATATTTTCCTAACTAACTTTCCGTACAAAACAAAATTAACTGGAAATGAATTCAATACTGCTTAAAGATGGCTAAAAGTATCAAAAGAATGAATGTATTGTCATCGTGTTCTGAGCTATTCTAAAAGTTTCAAATGTCTAGCTGGTCGGGAAGTTAGTTAAAAATCAATTGCAAGATTTGTACTGGACAAACTCACAAACAAGAAAGCGAGTTAATAAAAACGTGGTAAAAAATTAAAATGACCGGAATGTCGAATAACTCCTATTTGCCGTGCAACATATACCTTATTTTCGGGCGTATAACGCGAACTTTTAATACAAAAAATAAGATCGAAATTTAGTGGGTGAGCGATTTACGGCGGATATAAAAATGATAGCTTTAGAAATAAGGAAAATATGAACATGAAAAAATCAGATTTAACATGTACCCAAGTGCTGTTTATTTAAAAGAAATAACATACCCTATGAACTTAATTTTTTTAAATTATCGGATAACATGAATAGTTCCTCGTATTCGTCGTCCGTTTTACCTTCAGGCACATCGCCGAATTCTGTTTCTGAAAGAGAGTTCTGAAAGAGAAAACATCTGACTCCTAATTCCGCTAATTCATTGGAATCAGAAGTGCGTTCTTACCCCCTGTTTGCAGAATTATTTACTCCCTCAAGCATTTCCCTCACACACATATTGTGTCCCCTTATCGCTTGTCAATTCAGTATACCATTGTTCGAAAGCCTGGGAAAATCCTTCGAATGAATGACTTCAAAAGATAGGAGCATCACACATGTACATTTCAGGTTTCTTTGTCAGGAAAAGGGCGCGCGTTGTACGGAGAGTATACCTAAAAATTAAAAAATGTAGTTTAAAATTATAGGTCTGCGTTATACGCCAGAAAATACGGTATATGTGAATCGTTGTTCTTCATTTATCTCTCTATTCTAAAAAAAAGTAACTGGCGCTGCAGCCGCCGCCGCTGTCAAAAGCTTGTCACGCTATCTCCTCCGAAACCGCTGGGGGTATGGGGTCGAGACCGATACCAATCGATGCAGAACAATGTGGGGAAGAAAGTAAGACATGTCTCATATTCGTCGGACTTTAAGTTTTTTTTATTATTTTTGTGGGAAAATATTGACTTTTTCATGTTCAGATTACGATAACTCGCCAAAAAAGGATCGTAGAATTTTTTTACAATCTAAGACTACAGACATTTCTCCTTCAAACAAGACCTCATTTGTTTAAAAATAATTTAAAACAGACTGATATTTTTATTAAAATTGAAAACCCACTTTTTGGAAAAATTTATGCGTTTCGAGATATATAAATTCGATGCTCTCAGACTTATTATGTTACAAAGAAAATATTTATATCAACTGGAAGATGAAAGCTTTCTCATTCATATAAACTTCATTTCAAGTCTCTATCTTAAAATTTCGATTTTTAATTGAATTTTAAAGAAATACTTCAAAAAAATCTTCTCATTCGCTTCCTGATAGAAGATCCAATTTTTCACCCATAGGCGGGCTTCATCCATTTCACCGGGAGGGGGGGGGAAGCTTCAACTGTAAACAAATAAATGACTCAATCGCTGTAAACAACTATTGAGTCATTCATTCACTTGATTCACCAGAGGAGCGAGCGTAGCGAGCCTAGGGGCGAAGCCCCTAGTGCTCGCTAAAAAAAATAAGCAATTCTCAAATCAACAATTTACTTGAATGGCTACGAACTGTGACTCAAAATATGCCAGATTTGAATCATTTAGCAAAAGAATTTAAATAACTATTAAAGCTAAAACTATTTAATAATTTAGAAATATCATTTATTCTAACAGTTTGACATTGATATGGTTAATAAAAATCAGAAATAAATAACAATTAAAATTTCTTTCGTATCAGATATAACCTTTTTTTTCCTGTTGCTTGATCTTCTAAGTATGTAGACAATCCCAAATGGCTCTTAAATCTGTTTATCTTGGCCACATCTGATATATGAGCCGCGCACTTGCCAAAATAGGTTAAGTCCATAAAATGAAATGGGGAGAAAAGTGATAAAATAGACATTGTTTTTTAAAATGCCTCTGAAAATATAAATTCGAACAAACATTGCGCAATGTATTATTGAAGATGTAGCTTTTATCTGACGGCATATGAAATCTATAGGATAAAATATCCTTGCAGAAATCATTATTATTATTATTACAATTTTTTGCGTGACTAAGGGACTTTACCGATTTTGCAAGCGAATAAAGTAATAACATCCAATTCAGTCTTTAATTTTTTTTGACTGCAGAGAAAAATTGAAATAATTGTTAAATAATTCCCGAGTACTTAAGGCTCTGTTCACATTACAGTCCGTTAGCGTAAGCGTAAAAAGTATTGAAATACATTTAATCTTTAATCTTAAATTTTTTAAAAACAAAATTTCATATTGTTTAATTTTATAAAAAAAAATAATCATTACAAAATGTTTGTAAATAAGGAAAATAAAATTTTTCGTCGTGGACTCTCTTAGGCCTTATTCACACTGCTTTTAACGTAGGATTACGTTCCTCCATGACGGTCCTCCGGAAAGCAAAATTTCAGATGTCCTGTGTCGCGAGTTATAATTTTGGCAGCATACCAAACCCAGTCTGTCATGCTTGTGCAAGCAGTAAACAGTTAAACAGAAACCTACCAAAATTTTGACATATATATACACACATACGTACATATATATATATAGATACATATATACATAACACATACATACAAATAATATATACATATGTACATACAAAAAAGGTAAGCAACGATAAGTAATCCTACGTTAATAACCCGCGGTAGTTTCGTTAGAAGAAACTACCTGGAAAAAAAATTTTTAACCAATCACAGACCTTCAAGCCATTAACCACTAAATTGTCAATGTCCGAGATTGGTTTAAAAATATTTGAGAGTAACGCTGACACTACGCTCCGCTCCGAAAGCAATGGGACCAAGGTATACATACTGAACTCACGAGTAGCGCTCACCTGGAACGTAAACTTCAAATAACTATAGCTATGACCATTACATTTGCTGGAAATTCAGCTTTCGAAACTCAATCAGATTGGAGCAGAAGCTTAACACAATGAATAAAAGCTCTGTCTGCCCAAGGCTAAAGCTCTCATTTTCCCTCTGTCTCTACTTTTACTTTTGAAAGTAATTAATAGCGAGTATACACATTCTCACTGAAGAAACTGTTACTTTCTTACGTAGGTTGAGCTTACGTAGGTGAATATACGGCTTGCGTAGGTTTTCTTAGCTTAGGCGTACCCACCCTGTAATTCATAGAACCCCAAAGTTTCCTCAGTAACCTTTAGAGCTCTAATATAAATAGTTTAAAATGTGAATTGGAAAATTGTCAAGGCTGCTGTGTACTAACCCTGTTGGATTCGCTCGCCTCAATGTTAACCTATGGAGAAAATGTGACCAAGGATGGCCGAAATGGATTGAAAGATTTTTTTTTACATTGTACTCCGTCATAGAGAAAGAAATTTGACACCTTGCGGCATTTTTTTAAATGCAAATAATGTTTTTAAATTTAAATGTTTCGGGGGTGGGGGTCTAGTGTGTTTAAACACTCCTCCATCCCTTTGGTGGACGCAATTTATAAAATGAATCCTGTCGCAAGGTGCAGAAAGTTCAGGCTACATAAATTACCATTTTTATTGGATAATCCACATTTATGTAGCTGTCAATAGTAGACATATTTTCTCCATAGGTAATCACTGAGTTGAAAACGAATCCAATACGGTTAGTACACAGCAGCCTTAAGGCTGCTGTGTAGTAGCCATTATTGGATTCGTTCAGCTTGTTGACCTCAGGAGAAAATTTTTTCTAATGATCGTTTCGATTTAAGGAACTATATATATATATATATATATATATATATATATATATATATATATATATATATATATATATATATGAGAAATGTCCGGAATGGACATCTCATGAATTAAGGGCTTACATCGTGGCCGGAAAATAATAAGGTCAGCTTCAGGAACAAACTAATTTATTAACGAGTAAAGCAACACATCTTATTCGCTTCGAGTCAGTCCAGCGTCTGTCACAAGAGCGCCAAAATACGGTTAGCTCAGAGAGGTTGCCAGAATTGGCGGAGGGAGTTAGTGTGTGGAAAGACGAGGCATTTACGCGAAAGAGAAGAAAGAAGGGGTTACCAGGACAGAGATAAAGTTCAGAATGGGCGATTATAGGTAGTTAGTAATATTATCATATATATATATATATATAGAAACATATATATATATATATATATATATATATATATATATATATATATATATATATATATATATATATATATATATATATATATATATATATATAAACTTCTCTAGACGGCCACCCCTCTATACGGACGTATTTTGTTGAGCACCAGTTGAGGACTTCGTATAGCTAATGTTATGGAAGAAACCTCTTTTCGACGGCCACCCCTCAAAAGGACCACTTTTTCGGAACTATGACTGGCCGCCATAGAGAAGTTTCACTATATCTATATATATAAAACAGTTCCGTAACTGACTCATTCATTCATTCATTCATTCATTCATTCACTGACTGACTGACTGACATACAACGCACAGACCAAACCGCTGGACCTAAAGGGCTGAAATTTTGCATGGCGATTCTTCTAATAGTGTAGGGGTGCACTAAGAAAGATTTTTCAAAAATTCTTCTTAGATTTTTTTAAATTAAATTTTTAAGCTGTTTTTTAAACTTTTTTTACGTTTGCATTTAAAATAATACATTGAGGGTTATAAAATTTATATCACGAGAAAGATGATAAAAATTCCTTCAAAATAAATTTTTTTTCGAATTTTTAACTCCATTTCCTGATTTTTGGTGAATTTCTAAAGATTAATTTTTAGAATTTAATTTATTAAATACCGATCACGTGATTTCTTTCTCTGGTACTTTAAATAAATTTATCGTCACGTGCCAAAAAAAAAAAAAAAAAGAGAAAAAAATATTTTTTTCATGCTAATGCGGCAGACGATTGGACTTTATTTTGTCTATAAAAATATCCCTTACGACTTTTTTATAATTATGTTTTTTTTTACATCAATTGTATACATTGATCGTCGTATTTATTATAAATATATATATATATTTATTTATTTTTTTTTGAATTAATTGCATACATTGACCGTTGTATTTAATTTCAATGCACTCCGTAGCGAAGCGCGGGTTTTCAGCTAGTATATATATATATAGAGGATTATATACGACGACTGCTGGGAGTATGTTTCCACGCAGACGACAGCGTACCTTAGGAAGGGCAAATGAGCAAAGGGTGAACGCGAGAGGGGAATTGACTTTCGTCGTGGCGAGACGAGCCATTCTACTGCAGCAAACGGCTGCGACACCCTTTCTCCTTTTAGGCAGACGTGCTGCGACATTACTTTAATCTAATCTTGTAAATAATTCTTCTAAATATTAATATAGTGTATGTGCCTTAAGTAGCGAGACTCCTTTATTGACTGTTTTACTCTTGGCATAAGAGTCTGGGTTCGCTATTGAGTACGTGGCTAAGATTTTATATATATATATATATATATATATATATATATATATATATATATATATATAATATACAGTACCGTAACTAGGCAGGTGCAGCAGGAGCACCCCCCAGGGCTCACTTGGAAGGAGGGCCCAAAATAATATATTTCTTTCATTATTTTTCCAAACCTAATTAAGGGGCTCAAATACAATTTTCTTGCCCAGGGCACAGGAATGGCTAGTTACAGCACTCTGTGTCTATGTATATATAATTTATTATTGCCAACAAATAAAATTTAAATCTTACATTCTTCAATCATGTCACTTCCTGTAGCCTCAAAATTTCAAAATAACGTAAAAACCCTTTCCTTTCAGTCAACAAAATTAACATATTTCAAATAGACGTGATTGCTCGTCTTTTCATTAAACAATCAGGTCTCGTTTATCGGCTGGCACGCTTCGCACGGTTAAAATGACATGGAATCATTCACCGGGCTCCGAATTCATCATTATTTATTTACGTGAACGACTCAACGCCTCATTCCGGAGAGTCCCATCACGAGTTGACCTTCAGGAAGGAGTAAGCGGGGCAAAAATGCGGCGATCACGGGTTTGCGAGTAACCCGACGGCCTCTCCGATAAGTACATCCTCTTTAAAGCAAAGAAGCGCCGCGAGTGGGGGTTCTCGAACAGCTTCTGAGCAGCTGAAAAAAAAGGATTTTTTTTTTTTTAAATCAACCTCTAAAATATCCGTCGCTGTGATAGAGGCGTGCAGATAGTGCTGGCATTTTCCCTACAATGATCTTGTCTCCTCCTTTTTCTTTTAAATCTAGGCCTATTACAAGTATTCAGATAAAAACACCGGAGGATGTTAATCTGATGTGTTTATATTGTGAGAGATAGAATCGTGTGGATCAGTGGTCCTCAAACTGGGGGATGTCCTCTTAGGGAGGCGTGAGTAATAGTCGGGGGGGGGGGGCGAACGGTCAGCCAACAAAATTTCAGGTAGTCTCTTCTAGCGAAACTACCGTGGGTTATTAATGTAGGATTACTTATCGTTGCTTACCTTTTTTTTTCTTTTTTTTTTTTTGACGCATTTTGGTACTTTTCTGTTTAACTGTTTACTGCTACTGGGTTTGGAGCGCTGCCAAAATTATAACTCGCGACGCCAGACAATTTTTTTCTCTCCGTAGGGCCGTTATTCAGGAACGTAACCTACGTTAAAAAAAATCAGGTTGTGGCCATTCGCCTGAACAGTCACATAACAGAGACCTGTTGACTTCAGGGAGAAAGTAAACTAGATCCCGACAATAAAAAAAATGAAACCCTAGGTGACATTTTAACTAATTTAATGAAAACATAACAATTATTTACAAAACTACACAATTTTAAGTTTACAGGCATACACGAAAATATGCTGCTACCAGCTAGGGAAACATTGGACCGACTGACATCGTTCAGAGGGTGTCTGCACGAACGCTAATGGTTGTTTCCGTCCACGGAGTCAGAATTTTAGGGATTGCTTCTTGCGATCCCGGCGGCTGTTCGCAAGGCCGCTTTACTCTGTTGGGCATCATGAGAGTTTTTACGTAATGATGCTCTGTTTAAACCAGTTGGTTACAAGGTAATCTTTTCTAACGAAACTACCGCGGGTTATTAATGAAGGATTACTTATCGTTTCTTACCTCTTTTGAATGCATATATGTATGTATGTGTTATGTATCTATATATATGTACGTATGTATATATATACATATATGTATGTCAAAATTTTGACACATTTTGGTACCTTTCTGTTTAACTGTTTACTGCTTGTCCAAGCGATACAGACTGGGTTTGTCGCGCTGCCAAAATTATAACTAGCGAGGTACGAACCGAGAGTTTTAGCGTCTGAAATTTTGCTTTCCGGAGGACCGTTATGGAGGAACGTAATCCTACGTTAAAATATGTTTAGACAGTATTTTAACAAGGCTTGTGAAAAGGAAAAATGAAATGCAGCGTTTAGGTATATGATAGCTACCGTATTGTTACTTTTCATTTATCCTTGTATGATTTGAATGGTAAAGTTATGTAAACAGCATAGAGCCGTTGTGTTGTTTACCGTAAACGCACGCCTCTTTCATAGTCGGTGCTGTTAAGAATCCGAGCCTTTGTTTTTTTCTGTCTGGGCCACTATTGCAGGGCGCCCATAAACACGTAGCTAACGAATGCATCGTGAACATTTTGGACTTTAGCATTTTGTTCTTTCTAGATGTTTTAATGCTTAAGAATTTAAGTAGGAATATTTCAAGCTTTGGGGGAGGGGGGTAGAATCTGAGGGGCATCAAGGGAGGGGGGCGGGTGAGTGGACAGAAAGTTGAGAACCACTTGTGTACATGAATGATGGGGGCAGAGTTGACCACTTGGCAAAATAGGAAAGTGCCTGGGGGGGGGGGCGGCGTTGAAAAGAGGTACCCGAAAAAAAGCCGAGTTAGAAAAAATATTTCCATGATAGTGATGAGAACAAAGTATAATTAGAAGGTCGTGAAGGTTTTAGAGTGAACATAACCATTTGTGATAGATAGTGGCTGATTTGTGTATAAGAGGTGACGTGTATAAAAATACTAAGTCACAACATTCCGAATTGCTTTTCAGCATAGTGGACCAAGGCCTGCTGTGCCCATCCCCGCTTTCATGACCGTGGGCTTGGGTTGCCATACAGAATGTCTCGGTCAAGTGGTCAATTTGACGCGGGACCCCCAGATTTAGTTCCCAAGCATGCTTGGTCCTCATTTTATCGCCCCACTCAAGGGATGAAAAGCATGAGTCGAACTTGCCCAGTCACAGGGTCGAACCCTGGACCTGTGGTGTGGCAGCTTGACGCTTTTATCCACTACGCCACCGGGCGTCAAATATTCCAACTATAAATTTAAATTTATGTACGATTCTAGCGAAGAAGTATTCATGCATTGTAAAACTTATATTGAGGGAATTTATAAAAAAGATGAAGGGAAAGTGGCAATGCAACAGTTTGATATCATAAGTAACGCTGAGAATGGAGTCACTATATCCGAAAAACTGAATTTTAAATCGAAAACAAAATTATATCCACATTTCCTAACTCCAGAATAATTTTAAGATTGTTTTTAATGTTACTGGTGAGCAATGCCGAGGGTGAGCGTCCATTTCCCGTTCTGAAACTGGTAAAAAAATTGACTCGGTACTCTTTCGGTACAAAGCTTGACGCACTGGCAAAACTGTACATAGAAAATGATATTCTAATGACTCTTTGTGATGAGTATACTATTAAGTTTACAGATGTAAAAAAATTTAAATTTCTTGAAATAATTTCATTTTATTTTTTATTTAAATTTTATTTTATTGTAATGTCGAAGTAATAATGTAGATTAATACATCGTCTGAAATTGGGATTTTTTAAAAATAAACATCGCTCTCATTAAACAAAGAGATTTGATGAAGCTATTTTGGAGACGAACTGCCTCTTACCGCGTGGTGCAAAACATTAAATTTAATGGAAGCCGAAGGGCCTGTTCACATACGAGTCCGTTGCGTAGCGTTAGGGCCTGTTCACATAGGAGTCCGTTGCGTTGCGTTAAGGAAAAGATGACGTTGAGACGAAAATAAACCAATCATAGGCCTCCAAACGATTAGCAATGAAATTTTTAACGCCTATGATTGGTTTATTTTCGTCTCAACGTCATCTTTTCCTTAACGCAACGCAACGGACTCCTATGTGAACAGGCCCTAAAGGGAAAGATGACGTTGAGACGAAAATAAACCAATCATAGGCGTTAAAAATTTCATAGGAAGGTCCTGTTCACATAGGAGTCCGGAAGCGTTAAAGTATTGAAATTCATTTAACCAATGACAAACCTCCAAACGATTAGCAACGCGATTTTTAACGCCTATGATTGGTTTATTTTCATCTCAGCGCCATCTTTCCCTTTACGCTAACACTACCGGACTCCTACGTGAACAGGCCCTAAATACTAATGATTGCGTCACCATGTAAACCTATAAATTCCTGTAACTCGTTGTTCGCATCTCTTTGTTTTTAAATGGAATGGTTTCGTCAAGTTTGAGTTTCCCATTTTATGAGACCATTTTCCTCAGTGTGCAGTCCGCCTTATGCTCATTTGAAACGCAATCTACATTAAAATTACTGTGATCATTTTTTTTTATCATGTAATGTTTCTTTTTCCTTTCAGAGATTCCCGCTGAATATCAAACTTCCCGACAATCTTGAATGCGGAACTAAAATATACGTCCACGGAGCTGTGTGGAAAGACGCTGACAGGTAAGATCATTTTCATTTTACTATCACAATCAAAAGCGTAGTTAATATACATAACATTAGTTACACAAAATGTAGCTAACATGTTAACGTTATTTTTAATGTCTATATTCAATTATACAATGTAATCAAGTCGTTTAAAAATTAGCTACAGGAAGTAATGAGCATGTTGCTAAGATTTTGAAAACTACTTTGTAACAGCATTGGTCCATTTGACTTTTTAACCGTGGGTGCCTGTTCACATAGCAGTCCGTTAGCGTAAGCTTTAAATTTTAAACAGTCATAAAGCTGAGAGCTATGACATCATCCGTTGACTCACTTATCATCCGTTGATTCACGTATCATCATCCGTGAACACTCCGTTGACCTTTTACGCTTTTGCTAACGGACTGCTATGTGAACAGGACTTTAGACTCGTTATTAGATAATTAACAGCTGAACGTGGACACTCCTTTGCTACCTTATATATATATATATATATATATATATATATATATATATATATATTTAAAAATCGGTTTTATTTATGAGTAGGCAGCCTGCTGGATTTTTTTAGCTTCCTAGAGCAATATATAATTCGCTATAAGTTTAAAAATTTGGGAGGGGTGTTTCAACCCTTAACTATATAAAATCTTACGGAATTGCATTGAAACCAGAGTGTTATCAACATAAAACTTCCATAAGCTAAATATTTGGAGAGGATATTGACCCGAAACCCCCGTCGTTACTTTACCTCTTTCAACTAATTTTAGGGGGTACGTCCACATACATGATCAACAAACTTCTATGAAGCGTGACATTTCCTCAACCTCAAACTTACTTAGCTGCTTGTGTATTCTTTTCACGACGTCCTAGCCTTTGATCAGGGGTAATCAAACTGCGGCCCACCAAGCTTTTATAACTCACACGAAACACTCACACTCATTATCAGGCAGGTGAACTTATAAACATAATTTTGGAAATTTGAGCCTGAAAACCACAAAAGTTTACCACCTGCTGCTCACGTTGTTCGCATCACCGTATCTTTGTGAAACATCCGGTTCCAAAATTAAATATGCGAAGAATTTATATAGAAATCGGCTTACTGATGATTCTTACCTTGATGACGTATTGAGAGTAACTTATGGCAAGTTTAAAGCTGATTTCTTTAAAATAATCGCACGTTTGTCTCACCATTAAAAATTGCACCCATTTTTTTAAATAAACGCTTGAACACATTTAGGTTTTGAGTTTTAGTTTTTACGTCATTATATTATGAGGTATAAGTATACTATGTTGTGGCCCGCGTAACGTAGTAAACATATTTATGTGACTCGAGATAAAAAAAATAGTTTGAGTACGGCTGCCTTAAAAAGTGGGTGTCCAATCTTTTAGTTGGATTGATTCCGCATCAGTGACATAGCGAGCATATCTGGCGCCCGGGGCAAGATACCTTTTTGGCACCCCCTCCCCCGAAAAACATATTGTAATATTATACATAGAATTAGTGAAAAGGACCATTTGGCGACCGAGTGGCGCCCGGGGCATGATAGACCCCCTTGCCCCCCCTCTCGCTACGCCACTGTTCCGCATTGAGTGATGAGAAGTTGTCTTTGGCCACATGTAAAATAAATAAATTCCTTAGAGCACAAATGAGCTATGTCCGTTCCTTACTACTTTTGGAAAACTCAAAGTAAAGTTTTGATACTTTCATTACTCCAGTAATGCAGCTCAATGTCTTTTGATATTTACTATTGATATTTATTTTGTTATTTACTATTGATATTTAATTTGATATTTACTTTTGAAACTGTTTCCTATCACCAAACCAGTGTTGCCAATATCTCAAGACTAAAAAAATGAACATAGCACATTTATGCTTTAAGGTATTGATATAATTATGTATCTAAGTAACAAAACTTCTCTGTTTTTAAAATTTTTTATTATAATATTAAAAAGAGGCAACATATATATTAAATTAATGGGATACAGAGGCTGTTCACACATTTTTTAGACGATGTATAATGTATTCACAAAAATAAATTACATAAAATTCTTGTGTTTTAAATGTTCTATTTGACATCCCTTATTCTGAACTATCTTTCGACACCGCAATTTCCAGGATAATAATGCCTTTTGAAGTGTCAGAAGAGGTATTCTATCCCATTCCTCCTGAACAGCTTTCCAGAGTCTTGTAAGGGTTTTGGGACGACGTTTGGATAATGCAGATTTTAAAAGTTCGAAGGCACAAAAATCCATAGGTGATACATCGGGAGATTTAGTAGAGATGTCAGTGAAGGGTATGGCCTTCATACCAGTTTTTTGTTCCATTTCTTTTAGGAAATTTACAGTGGATTTTGATGTGTGACTGCTAGCTTTGTCCTGATGGAGTCTCACAGATTGATGGCACTGTGGGTAAAGCGATGGTATTTCATTCAGAAAAATTGCGATAAAATATGTTCCTGATAGTATTTGGAGTTAATCTTGACATTTTTTTCCACTCTCTTTATTTTTAACTTGCAATTATAAGAAAAACCAGCAACAATCATGAATCCATTAGAAAAACTTTCTTTCTATTCTTTGAACCATGTACTTAAATTTTTTTCTCCCCTTTTATGATAATAAATGGCTCTTTTTTTGTTGCACTCATTTAAATACACCCATGATTCATCTATTGTGACAATTGTTTTCCATTTTTCTTTGGATAAGTGTTTTTCATATAGAATTCTGCAGCATGTCCTGCGTTCAGCGATATGATTTGGAAGAAGACGATGCACATTGCGTTTTTTCGCTTTCTTAAGATTTAAATCAACGTTTATCATTTTGTTTACAGTGGACACCGAGCATTTTAATGATTTTGCAACTGTCCTTTGACTAGGGGGATTTTCTTTTAACATTAAACAACGTACCTTCGCAATAGTCGAAGATGTCCGTTTTTTCCTTGGATACTTGTTTGGAATTTTTGTCCCACTTGAGGCTCCAATTTGACGTTTTTTTCCTTTCTTGTTGACGATATTACCTATCGACGCCTTAGATATCACAAAACCATGACTCTCACATCGTTTTTGGATAACGGAGTATGCATATTTCTCTTCGGAAAGAGCATAAATGTAGCCTTCGAACCACTGCTTTGTTAAAAACGCCATTTTGAATAAAAACAAAACTTTCAAGCCGCAGACGATAATTTTGACTTTTAAAAACATAGTGCAATTGCAATTATTTCTTTTGCTGCAAGCGATTTTTTATTACCGCTTATCAAAATCGTCTAAAAAATGTGCGAACAGCCTCTGTATTTCACCATGTTTTTGAGAAACTAATGCATCACTGTTTGTGTCGCTGAAGTGGCTGCTATTCTTAGTAAGTTCATGTGCTCGTCAAAATCTTTTAACAAATTTTACTCTTAGTATAAGCATCTTCAAAAAGTGTTGTTCACAAACATATGTGGTACCAAAAAGCGATGGCATAAATAAGTCGTGAATGTGAAGCACGACTTATTTATGCCAGGGATGTTTTTCTCTGGAATGATAGGTCTTATAAAGTTTACCATCTTGTGGGGCAGCATTACTAGCAGTTCAGAGTTGGACACGCCTTCCTTAGATCATTTTTTTTCTATGTGGCCTGCACTTTTTCTGGTGTTATTCGGCCTTATACATCTCGCGTTGCGCTGGATGCTTTATTATGGAAGCCCAAGATGTGAACCAATGCTTGGTCGAGACGCTAACTTAATGCAACGTGGGCGCCATCTTAGACCAGCCGTATTCTACCTTTTTTCTGTCGGGCCGCATGCATATGTTTGCTACGTTACGCAGGCCGCAACATAGTACACTATACTTCATAATACAGGGTGTTTCCATGAAACCTTGACACTTAAAAATTTATATTAAAGTACTCATGGTAGGAACTAGAAATTCACATACGTGTTACCTTATATATTAGTTTTTTTTAAGTGTAGTCAATAAATTTCAATATGTGCTCCTTTTGTGCCACGGACAATATACATTCGGTAATCCATTTCAGCCCATGTGCGTTCCAAAATCGATTCCGTAACACATGAAATTGCAGAAATTATGCATTTTTTGAGTTCTTTAAGACTGTCCTTTTTTGTCGAATAAAATTTGTCTTTGACAAATCCCCAAAGAAAAAGTCGAGGTGTAATGTCTGGAGATCTAGGTGGCCATTGGATGGGACCATCTCGTCCAATCCACCTGTTTGGAAATTCCTCATTTAAGAAGTCTCGTACAATCATACCCAAATGAGGCAATGCACCGTCTTGTTGCCAAATAATTTTGGGATGTAAATACGAAATTTGTGGGACAGCAAAAATTTTACAACTTATACAGCCATTTTACAACATTCGCTTTCACGGAACAACTAACGCCCTCTGTTGAACATTTTTGACACAGAAAAAACTCTGATATGCGGTAACACATCTGTGAATTTCCAGTTCCTACCTTGTATACTTTTTTTATATATATAAATTTTTAAAATGTGTCAAGGTTTTTTTGAGACACCCTGTATAATAACGTAAAAACTCGAACTCAAAACCTAAATGTATTCGAGGGTTTATTTAAAAACGAGTGTGATTTTTAATGTTGAGACAAACGTTCGACTATTTTAGACAAATCAGCTGTATACTTGCTACGTGCTACTCTCAATACGTCATCAAGATAAGAATCAGTAAACCGATTCCTATAATAAGTTCCTCGTAAATTTCATTTTGGAACAGGATGATTCACAAAGATACGTTGATGCGAACAACGTAAACAGTAGGTGGAATAGTTTTGTACAGTTTTGTTTTTGTCAGGCCCAAATTTCCAAAATTTTTGTTTATAAATTCGCCTGTCTGATAATGAGTGTGAATGTTTCGGGCCGCACGTAAGACCTTGGTGGGCCGCAGTTTGAGTACTCCTGCCTTAGACCATTAAGGCTGCTATGTACCAAGAAAAAAAATCTTATTTCCCTTTTCCTCTTCTTGCAGACTCTTGTGGTGGGAGGAGTCCAGTTGACAATTCGAGAATTCCACCCCCCTTAGGATTGACATTTTGAGGGATTGTAATGGCTCTCTCTCTATAGGGGGGGGGGGTTAAGCCCTGCCTTCAAATTTTTTATTTAAAATATATTTTTGTCAACTATTTACAGGTACATAAATGCTGATAATCAAATAAAATTGGTATTGTCAGGTAGCCTGAACTTTTCTGCAAAGCGCTACAGAATTCATTTTATAAATTTCGTCCACGGAAGGAATTTATGAGCGTTTAAAACAAACTATACCAGATTTTTCCCCGAATAGTTTAAATTTTAAAATATTAATTGCATTTAAAAAAAATGAAAAATGTACACATATGTAAAATTTCTTTCTCTATGAAGAAGTACAATTAAAAAAAAAAACTTTGAATCCAAGTCGGCAATCCGTGGACAAATTTTTTCCATAGGTTATCATTGAGGTGAGCGAATCCAATAGGGTTAGTACACAGCAGCCTTAAGGCCCTCCTGATTATCTACGTTCGTCAATCTTGTATACAGTGAGAAGCAGCGAACTTCCAACAGCTGTTTCAACCAATCACTGCGAGTCAGTTACTCGCCAGTTGTGTGTATTTAGATACGTGTTACCCGTGCGTCTAGCGGCAACTGTGTTCATAGATGGCGCATCTTAGGTAAATAGGAAAGCACATAAATTAGTAAAACAAGACAGGGAATAGAAAAACCTTAATAAAATCCCCATAACTGTCAATGAAGCTTAATTTACAGTAGTTTATTGTGAATTCTTTGTTTTCAATTTCCTGAAGGTTAGATTGTTTTGCATGCCTTAACATAATTTTTATGCTACAGAGGAAAAAATAGCACCTTTCAGTCTGACTATGAAGGTATGGCGTGCGAGACCATGCTTTTATGAATCTGATACATGGAAACATAGCGAAACCAGAATCCTTTACTCTGAAAAGAGGGGATTCATCTATGGTGGAGATAAAAAGGAATGCTGGAATGTTTTTCTCTGTATTTTTTAAAATCTTCTGGGGGGGGGGGGGGGGTACGGACAATCTTTTTAGTTATTTTATTGACGAAACTCTGCTACAAGTAAATGTCATTTACCTAAGGCTGCCTGTCATGACCTAGCGACAGTGACTTTTGTTTGACAACAGCAAAAAGCGGAGTGTCTGACGATTTCGAACTTTTTTTTTTAACTTCTTTTATTTATTATTTTCCCCCGAATCTCGTGCCAAAATGCTCTGAAAAAATCGCACGACGGGAAGCAAGGATCATTAATGTTTGCCCGTGCCATGCTTTGGAAGGAATAAGGATACAAATGGTAGCGGGAGAAAAAAAAATGGCAGACGATTCGTGAATTCTATTAACTTCCTGCCTATTGTTAATGCTCCGTCACAGTTATGAAATCAGTGGGAGGGTGTGAGTTAATAAAAAAAAAACAACCTTACTCTATAAGGAACCGGTTATTTTGACTATTACTCATCACTGGAGTATTTTTTTTTTCTGCTTTCTATCCCGGCGGACCAGAAGTGGGTCGGTTTTCCAGATAGACTTGTTAACTAGCATCCGCTGTTCAATCCGAGATTGGAAACCGTGAAACCGCAACGTCGCGTTGAACAAAGGCTTATGTTTTCGTCTGCGGCTTTTATTGAAGGGAAAAAAAAAATGCAGATAACATTTTTCTAAAATCTTGTTACACAGTTTAACGCCTGCTTTGTACAGCATTTGTGATTTAATTCTTGCAAAAAGTAGCCGGACAGACAATGGGTTAAATCTATTCAGACTTGAAACGTCGATTTCAGCCAACAAAAGACGTTCCAACTTATTGGGCCAGCATTCATTTTCCGAAATTCAGCCTATGATGTTGAGAAATAATCGTAGATTTAAAAGACGTAGTTCTTCTGAATTCTGGCTTGTATTACTTTTTGTATTTATTCTATTTAAAACATGTATTGCCAAATATATATACAGTGGAATCTCGATCTATCGTTTTTCAAGGGACCGATTGAAATGAACGATAAACGCGGGAAAACGATAGATGCGGAAACATAACAAAGCAATATGATCGTTGGGACTGGATAAAATGAACGACGCATACGGAAAAACGATGGATCCGAAAACGATCGATCGAGATTCCAATGTCTATATATGAAACTTTTCTATGGCGGTCAGTAATGTTCCGAAAAAATGGTGGCCGGTTTGAGGGAGCCGTCGAAAAGAGGTTTCTTTCATAACATTGGCTCTGTGGGGTCTAATCGGTTCTGAATCGGGTCATATATATATATGTAGACTTTCCTGTCTACGTGGCTGGCGTCTAGGGGGTGTCTAATAATTACACCCTTGGATCATTAATACAACTACACTTTCTAAAACTCAACAATAATAATTTATTAATGTAGATAGCAAATACGATATGCCGGAGAGCCTACTTACTGTAGGCCGGAGAGCCTACTTTTACTGTTTCGGTGCAATATAACAATTACGGGATAGCCCAGCGCAATGCATGCTTCCCTTCAGAATTACAAGATCGGGCAGCCTTTTCGCTCTCGTCAGAATTAGACATACACCACAACGAAGGCCTTGACTCGCCCCGTTGGAATTATCTCTCCCGTGCCTCGCACGGACTACCAAAAACAGCCTCTCTCTCGTGCCTATCGCACGGAGTCCAAAACACAACCTCTCCCTATGGAGGTCTCTCCTTCTCTCCCCCTCGTGCACAGGGCATTTCACACACCACCCTTCGAATCGCCTCCAAGCCGGGGTCATTCAATCCTCGACTGTCTCATCAAGGAATGTCTCAGGAACAAGGGTTTGGTGCGTCTCAGCGCTACGCATAGCAACAGAGAACGTAACTATGGTATAAGCAGAGAATTTGCATAAAATCCTACATATATATTAATTTCAAATGATTGAAATATGCATAATTTTGGTATGAACATACAATTAAAAACCGCATATGTTAAACGGAAGTAAAACATTTTTTTACCGAACTTTGCATTCGTAACAAACAAATATAACCTTATATAGTAGGGGTAACGAAGTTGAACAGTATTAAGAGTTGTTTGTGTTTGTCTACATACTTAGAAGAGCCAAAAACAGATAAAATTTTGTAATTGATGTCATTGTGCCTAAAACCCACAAAAAAGTGAAAAGAGCCGAAGTTTGGTCACCCGTTATATAATTATAGCACCTATATCTTTCACAAAGTAGTATCATTAAATTTTACCATTAATTGGAATTGATCAAGTTAGCTTGTCGACTTCAATGCTGTTGTATCTACTGTAACGTCCCTGTTGTTGAAACAAACACACGAGAGACAGAATTCATTTTAAAACACCCAGCTTGTATTAAATTTAGTATATATACATACCGGGTGTCCCAAAAATAAGCGACGATTTGAAAAATCAATTAAAGAAAAACGGATGGTGATAGAAATGTACGGTTTGCTGCATTCTGCTTAGGTAACCAAGGAATTAATTCTCACCAATTTTCAAAATTAGTTACAAAGTTCGTCAACAGATGGCGCTGCTGACTAGGAAAAACTATAAAACAATGTTTTCAAACTAACCACCGTTTGCAGCAACAACGTGGCCGCAGTCTGAGGTCAAAATTCGCAGACGCCCGTGCAAACATTTCAGTTTGAATGTTCTGACAAGCAGCAGAGATGTATTGTTCCAGTTCATCTACAGTTTGTGGATTATGACGATACACCTGGTCTTTCAAGTACCCCAAAGAAAAAAAATCGCATGGCGTCAAATCTGGCGAATAGGGAGGCCAATCCATGCCACTTTGCGTATGCTTCTTGGTTTGAAAACATTGTTTTATAGTTTTTAACCAGTCAGCAGCGCCATCTGTTGACGAACTTTGTAACTAATTTTGAAAATTGGTGAGAATTAATTCCTTGGTTACCTAAGCAGAATGCAGCAAACCGTACATTTCTATCACCATCCGTTTTTCTTTAATTGATTTTTCAAATCGTCGCTTATTTTTGGGACACCCGGTATATACAAGCAGAGAGACTATCCTCGTCTGCATACGAGGGATATTCACAGGAACAAAAACAAACTCTCTCGAAGAGTCTTCCAGTTTTTCAACAGAGAGGTATGCAGCTCTCTACCACTCTTCAGCTTTTCAGCCGAGAAAACTAATGCTTGGACAGCAACTGGGACCGTCCCGTCCCAATACTTTCTCTGAACACGTCGACAGAAGCTCTCGGGGACTCTCGTTATTCTCATAGTCTCTAATCGAGGGATCTCTGCTCCCAACTCTCCGAGAGGTTCGCGGGCCCTTAGCTTCCACCTCGTCTCCGCGCAGCACACTATCGGCACCGCTCTCTGCGGGACTGTCCGAGGCTCCACACCATCTGCTGGGGGTCTTGCCATGTTTCTACTTACCTTTCGTCCGGCGAGAGAAATTTTCACGCTCGGCGAACGGTCAACGGGGCGGCATACTTTCAGTCCCTACGGGAGTCGACTTCACCTGCGGGGCTGGGAGACTTCACTCGGTGGGGTCAGCGATGTCCAGTCGGAGCGATTCTCGACCGAGCTAGGGGTTGAGCGCCATCTCGTCTCCCTAATTGTGAGTATCGTCTCGGAAAAACGGGACGTACGGCATGTGGTTTTCCGCCACACTGTAGTCGGGGCGTCAGCAATTTCAGCCAGATATATCAAAGCCAATTTACACCACAGGCTTACATTATCCACTGATAATTAAATGCGGTCCCTTTCCTTCTCGGAAACAGGCCTCCTTGGAAAGAGAGAACTTTGGGCTTGGTCTCTTACCGGGAAAGAGCCACGACGTTACATTACTTATGTGTTTTAGGTTTGAAGTTATTTTCCTTGCTCAAAGTGTAAATAAAGTAAGTTAGTCCGCCATATAAAACTGCACTGGAAGTATCTCCCGATTCTAGTAGATTCGCTGACATTGCTAGGCTGTGTGCAGAAACCTTCTTCGTAATTCACTGCGTGATAAGGTTAGTCAAAAACGTGATTTTCGACGCTGATGTTTTTCTACAGATGTTAGCAAAATCGATTTTCTTTTCCAGTTTTACTATGCGTTTATCCCAACGCCTATTAGTTTTATGGTGGATACTGATATTTTTACTTACGATATTCATTCTTTTATGTTCCGCACTGGCTGAGAACAGAGATAGCGTAAGCGTAAACATCATAAATGAATCCCCTCGTTTAGGTCGTTAAGGAAGAAGTCACGCGTTTCCAAGATAAAGAAACTCAATAAATTTCTGCGATTCACTTACGCAGTTGAGCCAGTATTCTTACGCCCGAACATAAGCTTTTCCCCCTTCCTACATTTTTAAAGAACGACATAAAACGTAACGTTAAAATTTCCATTTAGAAAAAAACAAAACTAAGAGTTTAATGACGTCAGAGGAAGTGACCTTTATAAAAACAATCTACCTTGTAACAGTGCGTTTCATTTTTCATGCGCAAGCCGAGTGGGTTAGGACACTACGCAATGATTAAATACGGATAAAACATTTATCTCCGATGCTAATGATTCATGACTCATGACACCATGTGACCCTCGTGTGAGCCCTTTTCAATAAGGTATGCCGCAAGCTTCCGCGTCGTCCGCCGTATCCTTACAGGTTTATTTGGTCAAGGACTCTTCCACCGGCAATTTTAATATTAATGTGTTTATACGCGCTGTAGCCTTTGACTCGGGGGATTTTCTAGGTTCTCGTGATCACGTCGTGAGGACCATTTTTATACGATAATCCAGGGAGTTTTCGATCATTAGTCGGGCATTTCGAGACCTGGGTGCTACTGTATGTATGAAGGACGGAATATTCCGTGTTTGCTTTTTACAGAGCTTATCTGCGTGCTATGGAATAAATTTCGATTTTACATCGTCTGTGCGTTTTCGAGGCAGTTTTCAATATTAACGTGATTACATTTTACACGAGCTTTAGTCCTTGACTCTGGGGATTTTACTAGATTCTCGTGATCACATCATGAGAATCATTCTGTACCAGTGGTTCACAACCGGTGGTCCGCGAGAGCATCGGGAGTGGTCCGGCACCACACACACACACACACACACACACACACACACACACACACACACACACACACACACACACATATATATATATATATATATATATATATATATATATATATATATATATATATATATATATATATATATATATATATATATATATATATATATATATATATATATATATATATATATATATATATATATATATATATATATATATATATAAAATAAATAAATAAATAAATAAATATGTCGCCAAATGAATGGAGATTTTGAAAGCAACTCATGTTCATTGAACTATGGGTCGAATATATCCGATGACTATCAGGTGTTGAATGATAATTTCTTAAAAGTTTAACATAATGATTTTATTATTAGAATGATATGTTAGAATGTGAGTACATTAATCCCATATCCCTTTTTCTTGAGGAATATTCTATACCGCCATATCCCCCTCGAAAGATTCCCCCCTCAAGTCAGAGGGGGGGGGGGGCGTCCGCCTATGGTTCAATTTCGGGCTTAGTGGTCCGCAGATTTTTACGCGTTGCGAACCACTGTTCTATACGATAATCTAGTATGGAATTCGTATAGATTCAAATATTCCGATTATTAGTCTTGGGCATTTCAAGACTTTTATGCCACATTAATACTTTTATATGTGGGCGACGGAATATTCCATGTTTACTTTTACAACGCTTATCCGCGGGCAACTGTAAAATTCCGTTTTCACTTCGCTTTTCTGGGAGTCTGAACAATTTCATTCGTTTAAAACTAGATTATTTATGTGCGACGCATTATTAATCAGTTTTTCACTTCGTTATTGAAAAACTGAGAATTTAACTATTTTTATGGGATGACACCAATAACGTAAAACTGTTGATAATTCGGAGTGTATGTATATGTATATAAAAATTATTAAATTCCGACAACTTTCAATGTCATGCGACTTTTAGTGGCGCCTAGTGTACTTTCTGAAATCGCCCAAAATAGCCCGCTGCTCGAAGGTTAAAGGCGGTATCACACTCGCAAACTATTTGACAAGCGATTTTTCTCACTACGCAGGACTATCAGCTGATTGCAGGGTTGCTTTATAAATCCCGTGAGTGCTTGTATTTGGGGTTGCAATGTATTGCATAGTAATCATTGTTTTGGGCTGGAAAAACTGAAAAATGTTTTCTCCCGGTTCATTAAATCTTTGCTCTCCAATTTTAAGCTAGAAAAATAGTGCCCTATCGCAATATAAACAGGTTGAGAACTATATGCATTTAACTGACTATCAGAATCATAAAATTTGAAAAAAAAATAGAGAAAGGTGTGAAATTTATCATAGACTAAAAAAAAACAAACTACAAACAGTATAATTCCTAGTATAATTCCTGTACTTAAATTAATACTCAGTTTCCGATTAAAATATCAAAGGTGTTAGGTACTTCCATCTTACTAAAACTTTTCCTCCAATTAAATGATAATCATTAGTACTAAATATTAGTTACTGTTGTGTCGCGATAGACATAATTAATGAAATTCAAAGTATCAAAGTAGAGAAATTGAGGTATTGGAAATATATATAGTAATTATAAACATATATACCATACTAAAATAATGGGGGGTTCAGGGACCAATGTGTTCAAAGTCATATCCACGTTTTAAATCAAATGGCTTTATGTTTTACTATGAAGCAAGTTCAGGATTATGTTTTTCATATAAACCGTGACTTTGTTTTACCTTGTTTTTAAAAAGTTAATTATAAAAGCTGTTATAAATGTGATTTTAAAAGCATCCATGCTTTCAGATTGGTTAATATGCCACATATGTACTGAGGTAATGGTGTAGACCAGTGATTCCCAACCTTTTAATACTTGAGTACCACCTGAGAACTTTGTAGGGTCGTGGCGTACCACTGGTTATGTTATAACTTTCTGAAAGGGGGGAGGGGTCAAATAAATTCTATACACATATAAATAACTTTACAAAATGCATTTAAATATAAATAAAACAAAGTACAGAAAATAAATCCATAAAACTAGAAAAAGGCCATTTTTAATTGTTATTGACAAATGGCAAATAGAATTTAACCAATACAAAAATGTCTTTATCAGGAGGCTTAATGAGTAATTTGCTGTTGCTTATTTCTTATTAGAGCTTCTATGTCAGGTTCAATAGGGATTAGCTTTAACCAGCCCATTGCACTTATTATTATTGAACCCATCTGCGTACCACCACAAATTCTTTCTCGTACCACCACAAATTCTTTCTCGTACCACCAGTTTGACACCACTGGAGTAGACTCTTAATTTGTTGATAACAACATAATGATCATTTCTGAAAATGACTTAATTATTTTTGCAGTTAGTTACTCTCGATTATAGTCTATTCATATTTTCACACTTCATATATGAGGTAGTGAAAGGCAAAGTGGTGCAAGTCCGTAAGTCAAGTGGTGTAAGTCCAACGCGTTTTACTGCAAAAACTACAAAAAATTCCACTATAAATTGAAAAAAAAATTATGATTCATGATAATCAATACAATATTGCAAATAATAATTTGCAATTCCACCATAAATTGAACACGGAGATTACATTTTTGCCCTTAAATAAAAAAAGTTGGAAATGTGACTTGCACCACTTTGCCTTTCACCGCCTCATATGTAGATTGGGTATACATGTTTTACATTGATCTGAGGAGCGGAGCTGCGAGTGCCGCCATTTGCAATGAGCAGTCCAGACATAGTTATTAATCATCCCCCCCCCCTCCTTACACACACACAAATACGTTGCCAGAGGCAAAAATTTGGACAAAATTTCGTATTTAAAATAAATGTTTTTCTCACTTTCTACAGCAGTAATTCTTTTTTAGCGGAGGCACTTGTCGTCAAACATTCGCCTATACTACACCGAAGTTTTACTGTCCATTTTATTATGGGGGCACCATATAGGCGAACAGCATTATCTCCTATGAAGGGACGACACAAACGGAGAGGAATATTTCGTGGCGCGACGACAGGATTCGATCCGAGTACCTTCAGAACCGAAAACCAGCACACTGTACCACAGGGTCGTTACAAAAGAAAAGCCTCCATACAGTAGAAATATTGATTATCAAATAAAATTAGTGTATTTAGATAGCCCGAACCTGCTCATTTACATATTTTCCTTTTTCTTAGTTGTATCATTCAGTTCCATTTTAAACATAATTTCCTGTAAGGGAAGTTATTTCCGTTTTAAATACAGCATGCCAATCGTTCTCTATAATAAATTAAACTCGCATAACTCCCTTTGTGGACGAAATTTCTAAAATGCATAAGGTAGCAGAGTTTAAAAAAAATAGCAGAGTTTAAAGAAAAATTCATTCATTCTCTCTCTCTCACTCTCTCTCACTCTCTCACTAACTAACTAAAATTAAAAATAAATTTTAATATATAAATTATTTTGATTTAGATGTTACCATGTAGCACACCATGTATCATTTTTGATACATAAAATTGAAATCATACTTGAATTTTTTTATAAAAGATTAAAGAAGTATTTTATTAATAATTATAAAAGCTACGTACCTCTAAAATATATTTATAAATACTAAATAACTTATGTATCAAATTTGATACAGTGTGCAAAGAAAGGTTTTAAAACTGCCGGTAGCGCCTGTGCGGGGATTTGAACTGGGGACCTCTGCAGTCTGATGCTCAGCAGGACTGCAGAGGTCCGCAGTCCGATGCGATAACCATTCAGCCACAGAGTCCTTGAGAAAAAGCTCTTATGAAGGGGGCATAACGCTTTTCCCTTACGTGACGATTCCTGCTTGTTCACTCTACTGTAAGCCGCGTAAAAGAACTTCGTTCCAAAAAAAAATCTCTATTACGCAGTACAATTTAAAAGTATATCTTTAATTCCAAGTCGACAATCATTAAAAAAAAAATAAATAAAAATACACCAAGTCGAGATTAGCATTACACTGATCGAATTGAACATGGCGGCTACCCGGCGCCCGTAAGAAATGAAAATATCTCAAAAAGAAAATGGCAGTCTTTTCTCAAACACCACATGTCGTTATAACATCTCAAATGTCAGAATTTACCGCCATTTATGTATTTCGCAGTGAAATTTATCATTCATTTGATGCTGGAATGAAAAGATATTTTAAGGAGAATAAGAGATGTCAGAAACACCCGTTATTCAAAGAATTCCAAGAAGTTCAACCTCCAGCGAACATGTGATTTGAATTTCGCAAGACTGTAGTGCGTTGTACACATATCTTTATTTTCATTCTGACAGTTAAAATAATCCTTATGACTGAAGTGTCATTTAAGAGTTGATTAATGATGGCGTTTCAATTTTGTGAAATTAAATCCGAAATTTGTTTTATTTTGTTTTAAATCCTATGAGAGGCGAAATAAATTTTATGTACAGGGTCGTTTAGCTTTTATATCAAACCCCAAAACCGTAGGTTCTTTCCATGGCATACATTTTAGTTTATCTTTTTTCTTGGGCCCGAAGTAGCCTAGTGGTAGCACGACGGTTTTCGGTGCCGAGGGTGCTCGGATCGAATCCCGACAAGCGCCATTCAATACCTCCGTGTCTTGACCGGATACGGGCACGTTAAATCCGTAGACCGGAAAGTCTCTATGAGGTCAGGTGGTGGGAAAGGGAACGATACCCCCCAGGTGTCGGCCCTAGGAGTGCTCGGTCAAAATGGAACCTGGCTCAATCGGAGTTCGACCCTTGTGGTGTCATTATAAAGATGGACCTGGTCTTGAATACTTCCGTCCAGAGGTGTGTGTGTGTGAGAGTGTGTGTGTGTGAGAGTGTGTGTGTGTGTGTGAGAGTGTGTGTGTGTGTGTGAGAGTGAGTGAGTGAGTGAGTGAGTGAGTGAGTGAGTGAGAGAACAAAAGTTTTGTTCGCTTTATCCGGTGGTTCTCTATATCCGAACCGTTAAGAAAAATGCTAGCGTTCACAAAATTAGTTTCAATGTGTATTCAATAAGGATGTATTAAAAAATTTAAAATCTATTAAAAATGATCATAAAATGATCATTAATGAATTAAATCGATTACATTAAACTGACACAATACTAATTAAATTACGTACAATAGGAAAACGGCGGGACCAAAATTTTCGTTCGTTATATCCGTGAGTTTGTTACATACCGGGTTCGCTATAACGGGGTTCAACTGTACAAGGTAATGCTATGTACATTTATCTATGACTAATCGAATTTCTTATCTGAATGTAGGAATGACACAATACAAATATCAGTGCGTAAGGGTCTGTTCACATACTAGAATCCGTCAGCGTTTTAGATTTCGTTGGCGCTGATTGGTCAAATAGGTCAATGATTGGTAAATGATTGGTTAAATTTTTTTACGCAGACTGATTCTATGTGAACAGGCCCTTACAGTCTTCCTGTAAAAGATAGCGGCTTAAGGTCCTGTTAAGGCTTTTGCTTCACTATTGAAAGATACCCCAATGCAATGGTTCTCAACCGGTGATGCGAAAATCTGTAAGGGGTACGCGGTTAACTACCAAAAAGTATATAAAATTATATTGATATATGCTAGAATTTAAGTGTGACAAAAGTTTGAGTAATGATTTAAAACTGAAAGCTATCAGTAAAGCAGCAAGCAAACACGTCGCTCGTTTCTACTGTATCCAAGCTGTAGCCAAATATTGATGAACTTTGTAAACAAAAACAAGCCCAACGTTCCCACTAATTATTTCTTGAGACTTATTTTATGTCTGATAATAAAAACTTTGTAATAAAAGTCCATTAAAATAAAATTTCTTGTTTTTAATTTAAATTACCTATTTGTAATTTAACTTTAACAGTTTAACAGTTAAACTTTAACTAATATAACACATTTTAATAAAACTAAAGTGTTTTTGTTGGGGGTACGCATAGTTAATGATACACAAAAAGGGGTACATGATTTGAAAAAGGTTGAGAACCCCTGCCCTAATGTATAAATTTATAGTCATTGGATATTATTGTTTAATCAACTTCGCTATAAAGCAATCACCATTTGGGGTCAAGTTATAAAATAAGATCCTTGATCTGTGTAACGGGAATTCTCTTTTAATGTCATTTTCAGGGGAGGAGACTGCGCCAATAAATGGAAGCCTTATTTCTATTAGTCATAAATAGCTTTCACTTCAAGGTGAAAAGACAGAATTTCTTTCTGCTTTCCTGAACAGTTATGGTTTTATTGTTTGCTGAACATAATACACCGCCGGTTGAATAATTTATGGCACAACAAAGACTGGCACAACACGTGTACTTTGCAGCGCGGAGACGGGTGGGTACTCGTGTTTTCAAATTCTGCAGATTGTTTTAAACGTGCACCAAATAACAGATTAGTTATTCACTCATGCTTAATGAAATATTATACGTTTAAGTTTAAAGCTTTTGTCTTAGTATTCGACTGTTTGCCCATCGTTTCCATTCGTGAACTTGCAACTTAAAAAGGAAAAAGCGCGCGCGCACACACACACTTACATCCATCTGTTATATATAGATTATACATGTAAGTACAGTGATTTCCGCTTATAAGAATCACGTTTGTTATTACTGTTTTTGATTCTTATAAGCGGTTGATTCTTATAACCGAAACTTCCCTTTGGACAGGTACACACACACAAATATATACTTGTACATATATATAAACACACAGGCACAATATACATAATTTACCATTAAATACTCTTTAATTTACGTTGTTTATCATTTATTAAAATTATTTTTTATAATTTTAAAAATACTCAATTTCTAAACAAAATACTATAACTCAATTTCTAGACCTATAAGTAACAACACATGATTATAAAATCAACAAGAGGCAGCTTCTCTTTGACTACACTTTAGAAGAGCATCATATCTAATTAACAAGTTCTGTTTTTCAGAAAAACTAAGAGATTTCCTTGTTTTTATGATATTTGAATTCGACTATCTAAAAGTTCTAACACTAACTGGCAATTTTGTTAGAAAACTAAAGTGAATACTAGCGACGTATGCTTATTACAGTCTCAGACGAAGATTCACTTTATAACCGTGAAACGTTTGATTCAGAATCTGGTTCATCTGATTCAGCAAAATGGATCCGTTTACGTTTCACGGTTTGAAGTGCTGAATCCACTGTCCTGTTTGCCTAAGTGATAGTGGACACTTCGCGGAAGATTTATGTGTTTCAGGGTCCAGAAATCCGCAACCAGGAAGTAAGTGGTGGGAAAAAAAGAGTGCCTGTCTGGAGAAAAGTGAAATCGAACTCGGGCGGGTTAGATGCCGCTGTACTGGGTAAAGCTAATAAGACAGTGTTTAGCAAAAGCGTATAAGGAGAAACTCTTATGTTATGTCTAAAGGAATGTATTTTACGACTGTTTTCCACCCCAAAGTTTTATCAATCTTTGTTTTCAAAAACTTAAGAAAGAATTTCGTACCTTTTGAGAGTTCAAGTGGCATTTTTTGGAAAAATGAAAGGAAGGCGAAGATTGCAAACTGATTCTTATAACCGGTGGATTGATTCTTTAAAGCGGAAATTTTAACATGGAAATAATACATTTGTTTTTGTTTTTGCGATATTGATTCTTATAAACGGTTGATTCTTATAACCACTGATCACTATAAGCGGTGGTTACTGTATATATATATATATAAAATATGCATACATACATCTGTTACAGAAACTAAATTAAATGCCATAAGCCATTTCAGTTCACTCGTTATATATATATATAAATATATATATATACACACATACAGTGGAATCTCGATCGATCGTTTTCGGATCCATCGTTTTTCCGTATGTGTCGTTCATTTTATCCAGTCCCAATGGTCATATTGCTTTGTTATGTTTCCGCATCTATCGTTTTGCCGCATTTATCGTTCATTTCAATCGGTCCCTTGAAAAACGATAGATCGAGATTCCACTAACTATATATATATATATATATATATATATATATATATATATATATATATATATATATATATATATATTATATGTGTGTGTGTATGGCAGATGTTATGTCATTTTTTTTTCATGTTTTCGGCAAATTGAAAAAGTAACTTTTGTTGTGAAATATAAAATCGCTCAATCGATATAAACTAAAGAATGTAAGTTTTTCAATCCTAATATTCTTTAGTTAATACTCATATTCAACCTCAAGGATATAGCTGATCTTCAACGAACATTTTCAATTAGGGACCAAGTATTACCTCTTTTATACATAACAGCATTTGCCAATACAAATAACTTAGTATTATTACATAATTCCACTATCAGCTTTTGCCACATGAAAGAACCAATTTTAAGTGTGACATAAGAACTTAAAACATAAAATTGAATTTTTCGGACATACAGAAATGTTACAGAAATGAAATTAAATGCCATTGGCCATTTCAGTTCACTGGTTACTTCGGATATATATATATATATATATACTCAAGAGCCAAAACATTATGACCACCCCTACATTTTGCAATGAATTCACCTGGATGACGTGGAAGGCACGTGATCAGGTGGAAGTGGTATTTAACTGCTGCTGGAGAGTCTGAAGAATCATTCTTTCACTTACTTCTGTGTGTGATGGGAAAGGCTGCGGATCTAGCCGACTTTGATAGAGGGCAGATTGTAATGGCTCGAAGGCTCGGAACAAGTATTTCCGAAACTGCACGACTCGTGGGTTGTTGGCGACCTACAGTTGTTAGTACTTATGCAAAGTGGATGAATGACGGTGAAACCAGCAATAGACGACATGGTGTTGGACGTCCACACGCTATCAAAGAAAAAGGTAGTCGGAGACTGTCTCGCATGGTGAAGCAAAACCGGAGCCAGACAGTGGCTCAGCTGACAGCCCAATACAATGCAGGGCCAAGTAGAATAGTATCGCAGCACACTGTTCAGCGGACACTGTTGGATATGGGGCTACGCAGCAAACGTTCCATTCGTGTGTCTTTGCTGACCAAGCGTCATCGCCAACTGCGCCTGCGCTGGGCCCGGGAACATCGCGACTGGTCCATGGATCAGTGGGAGAGAGTTGCCTAGTCAGATGAATCACGATTTGTCATTCATCACGCCGATGGCCGTGTCAGGATACGCCGTCTTCCAGGCGAACTGTTCCTCCCTCAATGTACAGTAGGTCATAAACAGGCCGGTGGTGGCGGTATTATGCTTTGGGGGACCTTCTCTTGGGCGTTTCTGGGACCCGTGGTTGTGGTAGAGCAGACCATAAATGCTACAGGGTATCTGAACATCATTGCGGACCAGTTGCACCCTTACATGGCCTCTGTTTTTCCACCTGGAAATGGAATGTTCCAACATGACAACGCCCCGTGTCACAAGGCTAAAATTGTATTGGAGTGGTTCCAGGAACATGATGCTGAATTCCAGTTAATGTCCTGGCCGCCTAACTCACCGGATCTCAATCCGATAGAACACATTTGGGATGTCATGGGACGGCAGCTCAGAGTTCAAAGACCACCAATTCGCAATATCTCGGATTTGCGTGACCGTTGCTTAAACATCTGGTACAATCTGTCTCCGTCCATCTACCAAGGACTTGTGGCATCCATGCCAAGGCGGGTTGAAGCTGTGTTGCGCGCCAAAGGTGGGCCAACTCGTTATTGACAGGTGGTCATAATGTTTTGGCTCTTGAGTGTATATATATATATATATATGTGTGTGTGTGTGTGTGTAATATATTAAATATTATGCCCTCCATTCTAGCATTTAAATTCCCTTTCCTAAATCCAATCCCCAGTAACATTTCTGTTGCCAAGGTTTTGCAGCGATAAAGTATTTTCCATGAATCGCATGTCTTTGCATTTCTACACATGTATACGTCTGGAGAAAGAAGTGGGTCGCATCGCGAGCTCCAATATCTATCTGCTGACCCTACAAAATAATAGTTGCATGTACCTCGCCTCTCGCGCGTAAGGTTGAAAGGGGATATTAGCTTCCGAACCGTTTTCTGAAATGGACGGACGTACTTTTGTCGCTCCAATAAACGATTCGGACAGACTGCATCAAAATTTTATTCCTCTCAGGCTGAGTCTAGCTCCAGCCATGTAAATATGAGCTAGTTTTTCCTTTTCAGATTACAATTTAAGGATGTAATGGGTATATATATATATATATATATATATATATACATACAGTGGAATCTCTATCTATCGTTTTTCAAGGGACCGATTGAAATGAACGATAAATGCGGGAAAACGATAGATGCGGAAGCATAATAAAGCAATATGATCGTTGGGACTAGATAAAATGAAGAACACATACGGAAAAACGATGGATCCGAAAACGATCGATCGAGATCCCACTATATATATATATATATATATATATATATATATATATATATATATATATATATATATATATATATATATATATATATATATATATATATATATATATATATATATATATATATATATATATATATATATATATATATATATATATATAAATAAATAAAATGTCCGGATGGACATCTCATGAAATTATATCTTGCATCGTGGCCGGAAAATATCATAGGAACAAACTTCAGGAACAAACTAATTTATTAAACAGTAAAGCAACACATCTTACTCGCTTCGAGTCAGTCCAGCGTCTCTCGCAAAAAAGCGCCAAAATAGAATTAGGTCAGAGAGGTTGCCAGAATTGGCGGAGGAAGTTAGTATGTGAGAAGGCGAAGCGTTTACATCAAGACAAGAAGGACGGGTTACCATGGCAGAGATGAAGTACAGAATGGGCGATTATAGGTAGTTAGTAATATTATCACATATATTATATATATATATATATATATATATATATATATATATATATATATATATATATATATATAATCAGCTTCCATCTAACTTTTCTCTCTCAACAGTAACAACATATTTACATGAATGAATGAAATTCGTTTGCTTTCCCCGTGTATTCAATGATTCTTGTGCCTATTGCAGATTTGCCCTGAATCTGAAAGACGCCGAGAAAGATGCCAACACATTCTTCCACTTCAATCCCCGATTCGACGAGGAATGTGTCGTCCGAAACAGCCGCCTCGACGAGGCCTGGGGTGACGAGGAAAGGGACGGAGGCAACCCTTTTGTCCGGGGAGAACCTTTCCTCCTTTGCATCGGGGCAAACGTAGACGGCTATGAGGTAAGAAGAGTCTACATTCCATTTCTTTTCTCGCCATGAAAGGCGAACGTTTTCCAATTTTTTGTTATTGTCCAGGCTGAGAAATTCCCGAGGGAAACCAGCTCTATGTTAATAACCTCTTTCTATTGACTACTCTTATAATAGGGGGAATAAAGTAAACTTTATTAAAGCAAGAATATAAATCCCCAGCATTCAGGTAACGTTGGACCTAGGTTTCGCACTTATGTGCTTATGGGGATGGTGCACATTACAAAGCGATTCTTTAAATGTTTACCTCAGAGATATAAAATTTTGCATATAACTATATCAAACACCTTTATAAAATTTTATAAATATTTAAAACAAAATTTTATATTTTAAAAATTGAAATTTTTAATATTTTTTTAAAATGCTCCTTGCGGAACAATTTTTACCCCCCCCCCCTTAATTTTGCATTTATATTGCTTACTAGCCGGGTTTTACCCAGCTATCGAATCACTTGACACGAATCACTCGAATCACTCGAATTGCAGTTCACTTGAATTTAAATCTTTTTCACTTTTCATTGCCAAAAGATCCCAAAAAAATCAGTGCATCTTCAAATGATTAATAAGTTTGAATTAAAAGTATGATAAATAATTTAATATTAGATACACGATGAAACATTTCTTTTTAGTGATTCATTTTTTGGCGAGAATCACGCTGTGAATGAATCACGTTGTGTTTACATCGTAAAACGTGGCGGTTTCCTTTTTGTTCGGTGGAGTATGAATTTAGAATTGAAATATCTCTAAAACTATTAAAGTAACAGAATAAGTGTACGCAGAAAAAATTATCTGTTTTTAAAGCTCTTTCCAAATATGTAACATTTATGTACTTTCATGAAAAAAAAAATAACATCGATTTCGACATTTTCAAACATGGCCGAATTTTATAACGGATGCCATACCGGAAACGGTCTACCCGGAATTGTTCCCCGACCGACAAAGTTTTTCTCTTATTTATATACATAAATACATTTTGAACAGAGTTATGTATTACTTTGTGCTTTCGTTGAATAGTTAACTCTTAGTAAATATTTTTATGCTTGTACTCTGAATTTTCGGGAAATTTTTGTACTTTTCTTAAGTTAAACTTTGATAATCTAAATGATGTCGAAGCCTGAAATGGATTCATAACTTTATTTTTATGTATTAGAAGAGTCATGTATTTAAGAGAATTTTATAAAACTTCGTCAAAAATTATAACCCAAGGAGCATTTTAAAGACTTGCAAATCTGGAAATTACGCATTTTGAGAAAAAGCCATTTAAAAGATATTTGTTTTCCACGTACCTTCAACATCTACTTTTCTAAAGCCACCAAGTTTTCATTTTAATTTTCATTAAATATTTTAAATGCATTGTATTCCAATATTTACATATTTTTAAAATATTAATACACCCCCAAAAAATTCAAATTTTTGTTAGATTTTTGGTAATTTGAAAGTCCACTATTCCCTTAAGGCTGCTGTGTACTAACCCTATTGGATTCGCTCACCCCAATGTTAAGCTATGGAGAAAATAGGTCCAAGGATTGCCAACTTGAATAGAAATTTTTTTTTTAAATTGTACCCAATAAAAGAGAAAGAAATTTGACATCTTGGGGCAGTTTTCGTTTTTTTCCCAAATATTTTTAAATGATTCTTTGAAAAAATCTGGTGTAATGTGTTTTAAACGCATCTTAATTTCTTTGGTGGACGAAATTTATAAAATGAACCCTGTTGTAAGGCACAGAAAAGTTGAGGCTAATTGATTTGCTGCCTAACCTATGGGTCCGATCCTGACTGTATGTAAAGCAGCCTTTAATGTACACTGAATATAGCCCCCCCCCAAAAAAAAAATAAATAAAAAAATAAACTGGTACAGGCATGCGCGTGCAAATAACGGAGATATGCTTCCAATCAGTTTAACGCGATGCGGTCGGCAGTGCCTATATGAGACAACAGGTGTCTGAGGAAGCTGTTAGATCGGTTCCTGCTGCTACAATGGCAGGTTATCACGATTAATAGGACTTATTTGCAAATACCATTTTTATTGGATGATCAACATTGATGGAGCTGTCAATGGTAGACACATTTTCTCCATAGGTTAACATTGAGGTGAGCGAATCCAATAGGGTTAGTACACAGCAGCCTTAAGGCTTAACCGATGAGTGCACTGGAGGGAAAGGAATTTCAACTTAATTTATAACTTTATAAATTAAACTTTATTAATTCACAATAATTAACAATAAGGAAAGGATTGATTCGAATTTCTAAAGCGTATACCGCGGTCTTTCTCAAAATAATTTCTTTCTTAAAATAATTCACGCCAAGTCAGGCAAATAGATTCCACGGAGTGTTGCCATTTAAAAACAGCGAAACTTGATATAAGTGGAATTGCCAATGAAACAGAAAAGAGTATAAACCATGGAGCTTAAAAAAACAACACAAGAAACAAACAAACCGCTGTCTTCCTTAAGAGCAGGTTAAGAGAATATCACGCTAAGACAGGCAAATAGACCCCACGGGGTGATGCCATTTCAAAACAGTGAAACTTTTGGTGGGTGGTATTGCCAACAAAGCAGAAAGAGTGGAAACCATAGAGTAAAGGAAACGCAAGAAACATGGGAAGGCTCAGAGAGTACCAGACTAAATATAAATAGGGTAGGATAAATTAGTACATAGCCTATCATGCTTCATTTATGTAAGGGACCAAATTGCTGTCTTTAATTTCGTATCATTCTTATAATAAATACTGTTGTCCATTTTATTAATATCTTTCTATTTTTCGAAGTAATTCTGATTTATTAATAGAAGTGGTTCATTCACGTCAAAATATCCTTTGCATTTCTCGTTCCTTTGACGACTTCTTTTTTCCACTTTTATAAATTTTATTTTCTCAGTATTTTTCACTAGAAGTTGCAATTGGTTCTAGATGAAGTTTCTTTTTATATACAATATAAATATATACCGAGTTATGTTATGTGAGGCAACGCAACCAGACCGTATCAAGATCATTGACACATGCCGAAAAGTTCTTTTTAAATATACTCGGTTTACGGATCATTTGTAAGATTTTGATTCAGCTGAATTTATTTATATCAACTTTTGAAATGATTTTCGCTAATGAAAATGCTCCTATATGTTGTTTCGCTGTAGAAAAACGTAACCAGAACAGATCAAGATCATTGATAGATCTAAGGAAAGCGTTTCCTCTACCATTTCACGACTTGCGGTCTGTGCACTATCTCTAATGTTCTGTCGGCTGAATTTATCGATATCGAAACTATTTTCGACTTAAGTAAAGCTCATTTATTATGTTTTATTACCGGAGCGTACCAAGATAATTGATAGATGCGCGAAGAGCTCTTCCATTGAAAGAATCTCGGTTTATATGGACCTTTTGAAGCATACTGAGTCTGCTGAATTTATTGGTATCGCGACTTGGGGCCTGTTCACATGGGAGTCCGTTAGCGGAAGCGTTAAACTATTGACATATATTTAACCAATGACAAGCCTCCAAACGATTTACAACGAAATTTTTAACGCCTATGATTGGTTTATTTCCGTCTCAGCGCCATCTTTCCTTTTACGCTTCCGCTACCGGACTCCTATGTGAACAGGCCCTTAGGGTCTCTCTGCGGTAAAGCGAAAGGTATTGCTGTATGCTAACCAGTACTAATCAGTGGCGCACCCAGGATTTTTTCTTGGGGGGGGGGGTGGTGAGATGAATGGATAAAAATATTTATAATGCATTTGGGGGGGGGGGGCGAGATGAACGAATAAAAATATTTATAATGCAAAATCAATATTTCTACTTCTTTGGGGGGGGGGCGGGCCCCCTTGGCCCCCCAGCTGGGTGCGCCACTGGTACTAATGTACACTGTATACTGATCTTATATATTGTTACATAGCACAAAATCTACATGAATTTTGACTTTTACTACAGGAGTATCTAATTGAAAAGTAAAATTTGAATTTAGGCGTATTTGATTCAGTTGTGCCTAAGATTTATACTACTCACAAATGATCCAATGATTATCATAATTTCATGCCTTAAATTCCGCAGCGGCGTATATTCTGCAAGTAATTTTCGCCGATTAAAAAAATACTTTCTTAGAATCCTGGGCGGCGTTTCAGCCTCAAAATATTGAGTCCCTGCTCGCCTGCTTTCTCGCAGTACACCTCAAAATATATTCTTCGTTATTATCATTTTCTATAACAGCGTCAACAGTTTCTATTTCTCGGATAACTGAACAGTCAACTGATATAAAAGTGCACGGGCCACGGTATCGACGAGATCTTCGCTCGTACTTACGTCTGTGCATATGTTTGTCTATACTTATATTAATTCCTGCCCTCCGATTTTTCTGGCAAACAATTGGTCAAAACTTGAGACTCAATTCGGAACAGAGCCAACGACATGAACAGGCAACAGCAATGGTAAGTCTCGTGATGCCGATTTTCTCCCGCTTATGGCGCCATCTGTTATCAACAATGAAAAAGTATTCTAGAAGCTCCTTTTCAGAACTATAAATTTAAACCAGCATTCTCGAGGGGGGAAAAAATATTGAATGATACGCAGCCTCCTATGAGTCGTATCGAGAAATTCATAAGATTTTTAACGTATAATCCGCACCTTATAGGCAGGAAATTAGGCATCATTTAAAAAAAGACTCAGTATATATTTATTGATAAAGATCCGATCTGATATTGAACAAATCGATTATAATAATTATAATGCTTCAGAGCTTCTGTCTAATACACCGATTTCTGGTCCCACAGGGCATTTAGTCTCTGCATGCTTTTAATCTAGTATATTGTATTTTCAGGTCCAAGTGAATGGTGCCCCTTTCACCACATACGGTCACCGGGATGGCATGGCTCTTTGCGACGTGACTCACATAACGATGGGAGGTGACATCACCGTATACGGCGTGCACATTCCTCTTTCGTCAATGGTGAGTGTTCACATTATCATAATAGAATCATATGAGGAAACTTATGTCAGACCTTAGAGATGATATCAGTGACTTGACAGCTTTTTTATCAAGTGTTTTAAGCCTCTAATCTGAAAGCATATTTTTAAGTCGATCTTAAATGATTTTTTTTTTTAATAACTGTGCTACACAAATATGAGTTTGTAAAGTTTTTCATTACTTTAACCTCTTGGAAATTTATTTACTTAGTTATCATTGGGAATCAGATTTTTATCGTGCTATTTTTGAACATCCTTATCATAACCTATTGAATAGTTGGAAAAACTATTATTGTAAGTTAATTCACGCAAGTTAATTTTTAATGTATATTTATGCAAGTTTAAAAAAAAAATTCTTGTCTCAGTCCAAGACATGAAAGAATCTCTTTAACTGCTGTTCGGTTGCATACCGAAAAATAACGTACTCTGTACTCTTAGCTTGTCATGTGTAATTGAACAAATGACTTGTTTCCCCATACAAATGGAAAACTAAACGCTAGCTGTTAGTTATTTATTACTCATTTGCCGTGCTTCGCCCGGCTATGCTCTGGCTTTGTCCAGCTATCGAATCACTTGACACTCGAATCAGTTCACTTGAATTTAAATTTTTTTTCACTTTTAATTGCCAAAAAATCCCCAAAAAATCAGTACATCTTCAAATGATCTGTTTATGATTTAAAAAGTTTGAATTAAAAGTATGAAAAATAGAATAAATATTTAAAAATTAGACACACGATGAAACATTTCTTTTCAGTGATTCTTTTTTTTAGTGAGAATCACGCTGTGATTCTCACTAAATCATTCATCACTAAATCTGTTTTACATCGTAATCACGATGTAAAACAGATTTAGTGATGAATGATTTAGTGTCACGTTAAATCACGTTAGATCAATCACTAAATCTGTTTTACATCGTAAAACATGGCGGTTACGTTTTGTTCGGTGGAGTATGCATTTAGAATTGAAATATCTCTAAAACTATTAAAGTAACAGAATAAGTGTACGCAGAAAAAAATTATCAGTTTTTAAAGCTCTTTCCAAATATGTAACATTTACGTACTTTCAGGGGAAAAAAAATGTATCGATTTCGACGTTTTCAAACATGGCGGAATTTCATAACGAATGCCATACTAGAAACGGTCTACCCGGAATTGTTCCCCGTTTCCGACAGACAAAGTTTTCCTTTTATTTATATAGATATTTAGTTTATCACTATCTAAAAAATAAAACTTTTCGTAAAACAAAATGGTGTAAAACGGAGCAATTTTCGTCAATTTAAATAGGAAGACTTCTTCTAGCTTCCTAAAGAAATAAATTACTAAATCCTAATTTTAAATAGTTAAAATAACCCTGACGTATGGTAACAGGAGAAATTGAGTTAAAACAGCTGTATGTTCTGAAATTAATGTACCATGTAGTTTCATTTATTAAAATTAAACATCCCTCTTTGGCCAGGAAACATCCAGTTATAGCGGCGCACCATTTATTCCCATCAACATTATTAACGAGTAACTAAAATAACGTTCATTAAATTTCCCTGTTCACTCAATATATGAGCTTACTGTCTCCAGCCAAAAATTACCCTTTCAAGTTTGTTTCCTTGTTCCCGGGGTTAGACATAGAGGAACCGACCTTTTGCTTGTTTGAACTCTCTAACAGCATGACTGTCACTCCCCATCTAATAAATTCCAGCAATTTTCATTAATTGAGCTTTTTTTTTTTTACTTGTGGAATGTTCATTGAGCGTGGGTGTGTGTCTCCAGAGGCAACAAACATATTCCCAACATTAATGGTTTGTGAAATGGCCTTACCGAAGTCGTCTTATAAAATGGGGATTTCCAGTTTGCCGTTTGAACAGCGAAGATGGATTACCGAATGGCGATATTTGATTAGCTCAGAATCGGTTTTTATTCGTGTTCTTCGATTGTCGTTTGTAAGAATGCGGAGAGTTGTGTATTGTTGATGACAACGGATGTCGTGATTTTATGAACACCCAAATTTATTTTTGCGTGACAAAATTTATTGCACATGCAAGGCTCGTAGAGGTCGAGTTAAAAACTTGATAGCCAGGAAACATTGAGGAATTTCAAAATCCGCATTAAATAGTCAGAGAAATTCAAAATTAAATTCTGGAAGTCGGGAAAACTGAATTTGAATTTTGAAAAGTCAGTCAAAATTCAAAAAATCTCACAATGCAAATTGCCTTTTTACCTTGTTTACCCTACGTTATATTTGATTCTTTGAATTCGTATATCACCCTTTAAGCACAAAATACTTTAATTTAGATATACGTTGGTTTAGCTATCCCCGTTTCTTTCGTTACACACTGTACTGACAAAATTCCCCAGACTATCACTCAGAATCAAGTTCTTGACAGCTGTGTCCTTCAGTTTCTCAATGCTCTGGTTTGAGAGCAAGCCCCAGGAATCTTTCTGTCATTGCACACATGAGTTAAATTGGAAATGTCGAGGTGAGATAAAGCGACTTTGACGATGATTGTGGGGTGCTACACAAGTGGTTTGTAAATCTGAGGCACTTCATAGCGTTTAGACTTAATCAAGCCAGGGTTTTAGAAAGCAGAGCATTTCTGGAAGAAAAATTGAAGTCCCTAAATTTGAGTCCCTAATTTAGGGACTCAAATTTATGGACTAATTTAGGGAGAAAAATTTGAGTCCCTAAACCTTCAAAACGTACAGGCTGACCCCCCCCCCCTCTCAAAAAAAAGTTAGTCATAGGGGACATTGAAACCTTTAAGAAACCACGCGCGTCTAATCGACGCACAGTTTTACAGCGGCGCGAGGCGTAGCGCATTCGTGAGTGAAATTTCTGGAAACTCTGTAAGCACAGGCTCCAATCGCAGCTAACTGTATTTCATGGGAGTCTCCCTCACGTAGTGGTCAGCGGCGCGAGCTTCCGCCAAGTGGTTTCTTGTTCGACCCACCGACTAAGGCGTGGACGTTCATGTTGTTCCCTCATAGGGAACAATGTCAGTTCTCCTTTGTGTTCCAGTTATATAGTAGGCAACAAAATCACGGCGTGGATGGACGGATGTCCTCAGGACAAAGAATCTACCACTTTGGGAAATAAAAATTCATGGGTTTCCAAGGTCGTGCAACCGTTTATGACACTTTTAAATGTTAATTGTCGATTGACATGGGGCAATGGATTTCTGTTATACGTTAAAACAAAGGGAACAATTCATATAAACTGAAAAAATCCAGACATACTATGCACCAGTCTGATAATCGTGTCTGGATAAAGCGATGGTCAAGGCATCGGTATTTAACAGACTGTACCTTTCAACTACCTATCAACTTCCGATGTAGTAGTGTTCTTGTTTGGGGCTTTTTATGGGCCCGGATGATGAATCATCCTCTTGGTTATGATGGATAAAAGTGTTTATGAGGAAGTTACTATTCTACCTTCACACCAATGACAATTATGTTTTACCAGTACTGTAGTAATAAGACGGGGATGATTCTTACAAGCATCAATTCGCCTCAAATCGAGCTGGATTACGAAGCTAATACTCATTGTGTTTTGCCTGCTCTGATCTCAATCGCATAGGGCAACCATCGGACTAAAAATTTCGAAATCCAGTCATAAATAGGGCTTTTATAATTTATTGACTTTAACCTTTAGCTTATGGGGCCCACTTTTCCGATTCCCTCTTTAGAACGCGAAATTTCATACCCCCTCTGCAAGAATGGCCATTAAGGTGTGTGTGTGTGTGCGCACACACACACACGCACATACATACATACATACATACATACATATATACATATATTCACTTTTGGGATACATGCTATCCCATTCCGTAAGGAAAAGGTTAAATAATTCTTTGCATTTTTTGAAAAATAGCAGTTTTGCTCATGAGTATATGATTGCAAGAGAAACAGCTCAAACTCCAAAACTCTTTGGCTCGGATGGGCTCGAACTTTGAAAACCGCGCTCGTACTCACCTCTTAATTCTTTTCAATGGTTTCCAAAAAAATTTGCCACGATATTAGTGTTAACTCAAAAATTGTCAGTATCTTTTTAGATGTCCGGTTACTTTAGTCAGTATAGCGTATGAATTCCATTAATAGCTCCTCAGCACCTATGGATTATTAGAAATATGACATTTTTGTGGCGTATTATCTGTCCCGAGCTATAATTATTTTATCTCACTTAATGACCGGGGAATATAAAGCAAGAGAATATTAGTAATCCAATTTGCGTGGGCCTCATGACATGTACGCGTGTGAAAGATTAAAATTCTGTAACTTTCAGAACGTGCGGCAAGCACTTAACGAATCGTGAGAAAATTTCTCTCAATAACCCACGAGAACAAGGAAATTACGCCATTGGGTAATTGTAGAAATGACAGGTCTAAAGCAGAGGCGTAAAAGACGGGAGAATGTAGTTGAACTTTTAATTATTAAAAGTTACATACTACCTCGGTACTGTGTGAAGGTGGTGAGAACACAGACACGCTTTCTTTTACTCATATTCAATTTAATACTTCCATTTTATCGAGGAAATTTTTTGTACAATTCTCTTTTTTTTTTTTCAAGTTCGTATTCGTGTAGGAAAATTAAATATTGATTCACCGCTTATTCAGTAGCTCTCAAGGTTTTATGATGGCCCGATTCCATTGTCTGATTCGAAAGTGACATTGGGTTTTAGCTCAAATGGTTTTACAATGATTCGATTTTTTTTTCTTGCGGGAGGAATGTAACGAATCATTTTATTGCTGACTATTTCATTTTTAATGGTTGGAAATTTAGTTTTATTCTCTTTGTAGCTATTGGGGATTGGATTATCCGAAGCGGCGTAGACAAACTATAGTATTTTTTGTTAATATGAAATTGGTATGCGATGGGAAATTATATTTGTTACAATATCGCAATGTGCTGAAAATTAATTTATCCAAGATTTTCTAAGACAGGCGTATTGCAAAGATAGTTGTATCAGATAAAATATCCTTTTTATCATTGCAGTCAGTAAATAAACTCATAACATATGGTTAAAGATGGATTATCTAGATTTCTAAAACGTGAGACATGCTGATAGAGCTGCATTCCACTCCTTATGTGAATTCCTTTGCATGATTCACGTTATCTACGATAAGATATTACATGAAATGTTTAAATCAAACGTTTTTAATCTCCGGAAAGTGTCTAGGGTCAATTGTAATTTCTTATGACTAAGAACGTTAATCTCATGATAACTTATTTTTAGGTTTTCTTCCTCGCTGCTTTTGCGAACACGTTAAATAGAAGTGGTGGTGGGATTTCTTTGTTTTATCATATTTTCTTACTCCGTGGACTTGTAGACGTCTTGATTTTTCAAATTACTGTTGCGTGCATTTGCGCGTTACCTGAATATGACCAACTTTTAACGTAGGATTACGTTTCTCCATAACGGTCCTGTGGAAAGGAAAATTTCAGACGCTAAAACCATCCGTCCTCATGAGTTATAATTTTGGCAGCGTGCCAAACCCATTCTAGCAACGATAAGTAATCCTACTTTAATAACCCGCGGTAGTTTCGTTAGAAGAGACTACCTGAAATTTTTTTTTCTTCCTATCAAATTCGTCCAAAATTTAATTTTGGTGTATGGACGATTTTGTCTGTGACGTAAAGGATTCTGATATTGCACGATTCTGAGTCGAACCTAAAAGGTCAGAGAATGATCTTTGAATAATGGAAAGTTTATTTAAAAAATATTTTGATATAGCTCTCCCCCCCCCCCCCACTGCTTTGTAGTAAGTAAACAATTTAGAGAAAATAGTGAATCTGAGATGTCATTAAGTACTTGCACCACATACAAAAAAGAGAAAAAAAACGAACCACAATTACCTATTCACTTATGTATCACTCAAACATAACGTTTCTGATGGCGACGTAACAGCACATAGTTTTAACAAACTTTTAGGACATGAGTTTTATGCGAAATAAAGAAACGGCTTTCCAGCCCCCTAATGTCGAATAATGCCTGTTAACGTCATATGAACAATGCCATCCGAATCTTTAAGACGGAAAATTGTCCGCTTTTTTTCGAACTTTAGATAACTGATTCTTTAAATTGGTAATTAATATATCGCATGCGAATAGGCAGTCTGTTTTGACTTAGGCCGTCTGCACACGGAGCAACTCAAAAGAAACTGATAACTGACTCAAATCACAAACCAGTCCGGTCACAAACCCGTCGGACGGGTGTGTAACCAGTTGCGCCGTGTGCGTGGCTCCATTCAATTACATAGGTTGCGACTCATCACGGACTGGTTTGTGATTTGAGTCAGTTATCAGTTTCTTTTGAGTTGCTCCGTGTACAGACGGGCTTAAGTATCTTACCAAAAGACAGAATCTATTTCCAGAGTCTGTTAGAGCAGGAAAGGAACTAAGCTCTTCAGTGGGATTTAAGGCGACCAAAGCAGTATTTCCCAGGATATCTCTTAAAATAAGAGAAAAATCGGTAATCTGGGGAACGTCATTAATCGGTTGTGAAATCGTGAACAGTGTGACCTTTCCCCATCAAAAATTGCCTACTTCGCCGTACTTCGCTTTGGTTTTGCATTAAACTGAAATGTGCCTTCAAGCCGCTCACGCATTCGCCCTTGATATGTTGATTGAGCATCGCGGACTTTTGAAATTTTGCATTAGCTTGTGTGTGTTTTTGGGGGATGCATTGAATGCCAAAGCTTACAAAAAAAAAAAAAATAAATAAATAAAAAATAAAATAAAAAAAAAATTCTGATGTACACGCAGATATTGATGTTCCAATCTGAATTTATCCTGAGCATGCTCGTGATGGATGCATAAGTTGTTGACTCAGAACAAAGGAGTTGGTTTGCTCAAAAATTAAATCTCTGTCATTGCATCTGAAGTTTGCGCCTGTCGCGTATGAAACGATTCCACGCACCATTCTCCTTCAGGATGTAAGCAGAAGCATGCGGTACGAAAATCTTCATCCCCCAACGCCAAAGAAAGCAGAAATTAAAAAATCTGCCGGAAAAGTCAGGCAGCTCTTTTTTTAAATGATTGACGAGAAATATTGCCTCAGCGTATAGAAACACAAAGAATGAATCGCAATGCAGAAGTACTACGAGAAAATATTAAAACTTGATGGCGGATTGTGTCCGTAGGAAGCGGTCACACTTGAAGGATGACCAAGTATCGTTGATTCCCCGTAGGCGACTGAGGGCTGACGTCAGTTTGCCACCTACAGTGCAGCGGCCATGAGCAGTAGGATCCCGTGTGTTTTATCTTATTTTGATGCCCAAAGATCGAACCGATTTCCCAGTAATTACTCATCCGATTCCGGCACTCTTTAGATCCAAGAAAAATCCGCGAAAGTCTTGTGTGGGTGTACGGCGCGCTTCTATGTAATAATAAACTTGCGCACCGGGCGAAAGATATACTGGTGATTCAGATAAAGTATTTCTGAATTATGAAACAGTCGCGATATTATTCCTCCCCCCTCCTCACAGTCACAGTTTAGCATTAATGCAACATAATATGACCGTAGTGCTGCAAACCAACTGCCACATAGACTAATTACATGACTCTATCGAGTTGGGTTACATGTTATAAGAAAGTCGATTAGTACTCGTGGAATTAGAAACTTTTAAGGCATAATATTTAGACAATAGTCTCGCGGTGAGGTTCTAGCTTCTTGAGCTACGAGTATATTTACATTGAAAACACTGATCTAAAAGTAATTCTTTCATTTTGTGGAACAAAATGAAATAATCTAAAGTAATTCTTTCATTTTATGAAAATGAAAGAATTACTTTAGATTGAAAGAATAACTAGGATTACTTTTAGATTCTTTCATTTTCACAAAATGAAAGAATCACTTTCATTTTGTGGAAATGAAAGAATCTAAAAGTAATTCTTTCATTTTGTGAAACAAAATTCTTCATTTTGTCTTTCATTTTCAAGAAATAAGTAATGATACTGTCTCTAGACAAGTGGTTCTTAACTGGGGTTTCGCGGAACACCAATGTTCCTCGAATATAACCCAGTGGTTCCGCAAAGTTTGTCGAGATTTTTTTTCTTTTAAATATTTTAATTTATCACAAATCATAAAAATAAAATATTTCTATATCATATTTTTAAAACTAATTAATATATAACTCAAATTTACATTTTCAAATCATATACTAGTATCAATTATTGTAATGCAACCGTCTGTTTTAGTTCAAGATTTTGCTAAATCACATAAATATTAATGTTAGTGTTCCGCGTTTGTGAAGCTGTCAAGTATCACTGTTCTAAGGCAAACCTTTTAATTGCTTCAGGATCCGAGTTTCATTTCTCTGTAATCATGAATTCATGACATAATATAATTTCCATCCGTTCTTATTTCAGCCAATTCCTCTCGTTCTTCGCGTCCCTAAAAATACCTTCCTTGGTGACATGGTAGTGATAAAGGGAGAACTTCCAGGGGACGCCGATAGGTAAGAGCAAATTTGCAAATTTTTTACTGTCCAGAAAAAAAATCTCTGCCTAAATTTTGGACGACCTTGTTACATATGGGTGTGGTGATTTTTTGTAGTTTGTCATTTTTGATAAAGAAATTGTTTGCCTCGTTATTATATTCTGTGAGTAGTGGCATTTGATTCTATTTTTTTTTTTCTTATTGGTACGATTTACCACTTAAACTTTGCTGGTTCTTTAACATAATTAATTGATGGACTGTAAATTGGTTCGAAATGTTTTTATTTTCAACAAACGAGAGTTTTAAATGTGCATACAACGCACCGACGAGACATAGCTCCGAACAACAAGCTTCGAACGCTTCGAGGTGAATGAACTTCGGCATCCATAGGGTTGCCGTACAAAGCGAAACTAGCGCCAACGCGGGTTTACAGAAGGGGGAACAATAATGGCGCTAAGCGCTAGAGAAGCGGTAACATACCGCCCCGCGTTGCTTGTCTATGACATGCAACACAAATTACAAGACAAGTTACAATAATTTTTCGAAGTTCAGCACAATGCAACAAATTGACATTCCGTTTTTTTTTGTTTTTCGTAAATATTAAAGTATATACAATTGTACAGAAAATAAAGTGAAAGTAAATATACAGAAAAATATATATATAAAATTGTACAGAAAAATAAAGTTAAAGTAAATATATATACAGAAAAATATACAATTAGATACGTACAGATCTATTTTGTTTATAACTTCAAAGAGATCAATTTTCAATGGGTAGGAGGCAAATTTTAGAAATTGGTCTTTTAAAGTAACCATTTTTAGTTTTTACAATTGCTACTCGAATTTTGCCATCCTTGCCTGGAATGACTTGACTTATCCTGCCAAGATACCATTTAAAGGGTGGAAGGTTGTCTTCCTTTAGTAGAACCATTGCATTTTCGTTAATGTTGTTTTTAGCAAATTGCCATTTTTTCCGTTCTTGCAAATGGTTTAAATAATCAATGGACCAACGTTTCCAAATTTTCTCAACCATTTTGGTTAATCGTTGCCAACGGGATAATTTATTGTCCGATTCATTTATTAAAGGAGGCTCTGGGATCGAATTTATGGGCCGACCTATTAAAAAATGTCCAGGAGTTAAAGATTCTAAGTCCGAGGCATGAGATGATAATGGAGAAATTGGCCTTGAATTTAAGATGCCTTCAACTTGGGTGACAACCGTCAAAAATTCCTCATAAAATAATTTGGCATCAGCAACAGTTCTTTTTAGATGATGCTTGAAGGACTTGACACCTGACTCCCAGAGTCCACCGAAATTCGGGGCTCGAGGGGGAAGGAATTTCCAGGAGATATTCTCCGTAGCCAAAAATCTAGATAAACATTCATCAGGAAAATTAGCAAGTGACGCGAGTTTTTTCAATTCTAGACTAGCTCCTATAAAGGTCTTAGCATTATCACTAAATAAGGTTGAACATTTTCCTCTACGAGCGAAAAATCTCTTCAAGCAAGCAATAAATGCTTGTGAAGTTAGATCGAAAACTATCTCAAGATGTATGGCCTTAGTAACTAAACAAACAAAAATAGCTACATACACCTTGTGTAAATTACCCTTTCTTTGATACTTATATCGAATGTAAAAGGGACCACAAAAATCTACACCTGTGTTAGAAAAGACAGGATTGGGGTTGACTCTCTCTGGAGGCAAATTTCCCATTAATTGGTCTAAAGTAGTAGGTTTGTGTCTAAAGCAAGTTACACAGTTGTGCACTACCTTTCTTGCGATATTTTTACCTCCAATGGGCCAAAATTCTTGGCGAACAAAATGTAATAAGGATTGAGGTCCTGCATGAAAGTTCTTTAAATGATAATGTTGGAATATGAGAGTAGTCAGTTTGTGTTTTCTAGGTAGTATTATTTGATGTTTATTATCATAACTTATATTGGCATGAGCCAAACGACCACCTACTCTTAACAAATCTTCTTCGTCTAAAAAAGCATTTAAGTGACTTACCTGGCCTTTCTTCACCGATTCACCGTTCTTTAGTGTTTTGATTTCCTTATCAAATTCACTTACCTGAATAATTTTAATTAATTTCTTTTTAGCCCTTTCTAATTCCTCGTTTGTAATTGGACCGATTATTTTCATTTTGTTCTTAACATTAAATACAAACCTGCAAATAAAACTAAAAATACAGATTAATTTAACGTAGTTATTCGACAAATTAAGGAAATCACTCGAAAATGAATTTTCTTTAGTGTTAAGAAAGTTAATGTCAGAAAGTTTTTTAAGTTCATCTTGGTAAAGCTGCGATTCTTGAAGAGGCACATCAACTGAGATGGGGGTACCAATGGATTCCTCTACAAGTCCAGGACCTTGCCACCACAGCGACAAACTTGAAAGTTCATGGGGCGAAGATCCACGAGAAATAATATCAGCAGGATTGCTAGATGAAGAAATGTGTTTCCATTGATGCGATTCCGTTAAGCTTTGAATTTTAGAAACTCTGTTTCCAACGAAAGTCTTAAGTTTATACGCCGGTGTCTTGATCCATGCCAGAGCAATTGTCGAATCTGTGTAAAGACAAACTTCATCAATTTTCAACTTTAGAGAATTGCGAACCTTGACTATCAGTTGCGATAAGAGTAGGCATCCTGATAACTCAAGACGTGGCACAGACATAGTTTTTAATGGTGCAATACGAGATTTACTGGCTATGAGATGAGAAGACACAGTATTGTCCTTAGTAATACAAATTAGATAAACAACTGATCCATACGCAGATTCGGAAGCATCAGAAAACCCTCGAAGTATGATCTTGTCAGCACTGTCAGTCAACACATATCTGTTAATTTTTATTTCTTCAACAGATCTTAGGCACAAAACAAATTGTTTCCATTCTAACAAAATGTTTTCTGGCAAAGGTTCATCCCAAGAAAGCTTTCTAATCCATAGCCTTTGCAGAAAAATCTTAGCTTTAGAAATGATTGGGCCTATCAATCCAAGAGGATCATACAATCTTGCAATTGTTGACAAGACGTCACGTTTAGTGTAAGAAGATTTCTCATTTATCACTACTTTAAAACAAAATATGTCTTCTTGAGGGTTCCAAATTATTCCGAGTGCCTTGACAGTTGGATCTAAACCCGAAGTAAATTTATGTTCAGGACACTTCTCCGAAACACTATTCAACAGGTCATTGGAATTAGACTTCCATTTGTGGAGTTGCATTCCACAAGTGTGAAGCATTTGCGTCAACTGGCACTGCAATTCTCGTGCAGTTTCTAAAGTAGAAGCACCCGAGACAAAATCATCCATGTAAACATCATTAAGGGTAACTTCAGCGGCGAGCGGAAATTTGTCTGCTTCATCCAAAGCTAGCTGCTTTAAACAACGAATAGCGAGAAATGGGGCCGATTTTGTGCCGTAGGTGACAGTGTTAAGCCGATATGTGGTTGCTAACTCATTTATGTTATCTTTCCATAATATTTTTAGTAAATCTCTTTGAGATTCCTCAATCAATATTTGACGATACATCTTTTTAATATCAGCAGTAAAGGCGTACTTATATGTCCGAAATCTCACCATTATATCACAAATGTTTTCTTGCACTGCACCGGCAAGAAGCAAGTCATTTAGACTTTGTCCCGAAGTACTAGGAGCACTGGCGTTAAATACAACCCTTAATTTTGTGGTCGAATTTTCAGGTTTGTAAACACCATGATGCGGCAGATAATACGACCCTTCACAATTCTGATCGTTATCTACCTTTTCCATATGGCCTAAGTTTTCATACTCAGTTATAAATTCTTTATATAAATTTTGCATCATCGAATTTTTATGCAACCGCTTGACTAATTGATTAAGTCTAACGTTGGCTAAGGCCTTAGATTCACCCAAAGATCCTTCTTTCATGGGCATTTTAACTACGAAGCGACCATCTTTATTTCTTTTGTGAGTTTCTTTAAAATGTGACTCACAAAACTCTTCTTCTTTACTAAGGATAGTCTGATCTTCACTAATATTTTCCACAGACCAGAATTTTTCGACTATCTTTTCCATGTTTTCACTTTGACAAATTAAAATACATAAATTAGTATATGACCCTTGATTATTTGTATTTACATAGCCACTAGCGACATAACCAAACACAGTATTCTGAAATATTAATGAATTTACAGATGAACGTATTTGTTCACCCTTAACAATTTCAAAGAAAGTCTCCGCTCCCAAAAGCATATCTATTTGGGATGGCTTGGTGAATTCAGGATCTGCCAACATAACTTGTGGAATTTCTATATTTTCTAAATTCAAATTTGTTGCCGGAACCATATCCGTAATTTTATCGACGACTAAAAAGCTTTGCAACGAAAAGAACGATCCATTACCATTTGCTATGTTAGCAAAAACTTCAAATTCAATTGGAGTAGGTGTTCCTCCTAATCCCGAAACCGAAATATTTATTTTTTGTTTCTTTAAATTAGCATTATCAACAAATTGCTTCGTTATGAAATTAGACTGAGAGGCACTGTCAAGGATTACTCTTGCTCTCATAAACTGGCCATAAATATTTTGCACAAGTACTACAGCTGTTGAAAGGAGAACACTTTTATTTTTTATAAACAAACAAACAGAGGAAGAAGTATCTGCAAGTGGCGAGTCATTTTTCAGCTCTGGAGTTATTGTTTCAGCTTGCGCAATATTCAATTCTTCGTTAGAGGGATTGCCATATCGGTGTAAGAGATAATTATGACGACCATTACAAATCTTACACAAATACTTAGGTTGGCGGCAAGAAGTCAATTTATGCCCCGAATTTAAACATAAGATACAAAGCGAGAGATTTTTAACCATATTATAACGTTCCATAGCATTCAAGTCAAGAAAATTCTTACATTTATAAATAGGATGATTTGATAAATGGCATACTGGGCACTTAGATGAAGAATTATTCATTTTCGTTACGAAAGTGCGCGTTTTGGAATTCTGAAAATTCAGTTTCGATTGTGGTGGTTGGGTGATATTATTTTGTAGATTTTCCAAAATTTGACATCTTTTTTCAATAAAGGTTGTAAACGTGCTCCAATTAGTTAACTCATTTGACGTTAAAGTCATTTCAAATTGTTTACGCGTTTCTTTATCCAACTTTTGCAACACAATATTTATCAACATGGCTTCACTTAATTTATCCAAATCCAAATCTAATAATTTTAAAGCTCTTAAATGTTTATATAGCTGATCAATTAGTGATCTTAAATCCTTAGCACATTCGTTGTGTAACCTTTCAATTGAAAGTAATTCTGAAATGTGGGTATTTACAATAAGTCTCTTATTATTAAATCTATTTTCCAAAGCCTTTAATAAAGAACAAAATGAGTCGTCAGTTGACATTATCCGAGCCGCACTTCCCACTAAGCATGACTGCAAATAGTATAGCTTTTGCGACTCAGATAGTTGATTGTTCGACGAAATTAACGAGTCAAATTGGGTTTTAAACAAGTTCCATTCCTCAATATTACCCGAAAACTTCGGTAATGGAATTTCTGGTAGTTTAATTTGGACATTATTACTTTTAATTTGAGTACTAGCATTACTATTTTCAACATTATTATGCATACAATTATTATAAATACGTTTGAGGCTTACCTCAAGTTTCAGAATATCAGACTCTATTTCAGCAAAACTATCTTCGATTTCATTCAAATCTTCATCTTTAACGACTTTGTAGTATTCCAGACGCAAACACTCGATCTGATCGTTTAATTTTCGAACTTTTTCCAATTTCACTTTGATTTCTTCTATTTCGACATCTTTATTAGTTTCTTGATCCTTTATCGATGATTGCAGTCTAGTTATTTGCGCTTTGATTCCACCACCTTTCCTATTCAACGATGTAATGTCTTCATCCGCCATAATTAAAATCCGAGAACAAAACGAAATGGCTAAATATAGCTCAAATTAAAAGATTCGATCTCCGAGAGAGCGGACCAAATCAATGGTACGATTTACCACTTAAACTTTGCTGGTTCTTTAACATAATTAATTGATGGACTGTAAATTGGTTCGAAATGTTTTTATTTTCAACAAACGAGAGTTTTAAATGTGCATACAACGCACCGACGAGACATAGCTCCGAACAACAAGCTTCGAAAGCTTCGAGGTGAATGAACTTCGGCATCCATAGGGTTGCCGTACAAAGCGAAACTAGCGCCAACGCGGGTTTACAGAAGGGGGAACAATAATGGCGCTAAGCGCTAGAGAAGCGGTAACACTTATTTCTATATAGAATCCAACATTTTTAGTAATACTTGAAAAATACATAATGTATTTAAGGGAGTCCAGGACGCATTAAAATTTTTTTATTTATTGAGTTAAAATTTGAATTATTTTGTGATGGTTAGCACCATATAATTTATAAACAAAATCACATAAAACTCAAAGTTTTTAAAAAGTTGGGATAATTTAAAATTAACTCAATATATTATTTGTCGAATTTCAAAATTTTTTCATTTAATTAAACAGAAATATGTAAGTTTTAATTTTGATTCAGCATTTTTAAAAAAATTAATTTAAAAAATATTTAGAGTAAAAATTTCAGAAAAAAAGATGTAACTTATTTTTAAAAAATCATTATATTTTGAAAAGCAAATATTTTTTTTTCAAATTCTCTGAATTAAAATTAAAGTAAAATAATTGAAAAAGACACGTTCCAAGTTTGAACCATTTATCTTTAACGGTTCTTGACTTATAGCAGTTAAAGGACGAGAAATGGTGAAAAAACCCATGCAGAAAAACACATTTACAGGTTTAAACAAAGATTGGCTGCTATTAGAATGTTTCAAAACAAAAAATTAATATATCCTGTTCTAACTAAGATAAAAACATGATTTAAACATCATTTTAAGCGGAAAAGATCAGAAATTTTTTTAATGCAATAGTTTTCTTTTCAAAAATTTGAAGAATTTTGTGTTCTGGACTCCCTTAAAGAGAGATATTTTAAAACCTTTAATTTCCAAGCCGTTTATTTTCCCTCAAATGAGTAAAAATATTGTTTCAGATTATATGTATTTTAAATATTACTAGTAGAAGTATGTGTGCGATAATAAAGAAGTAATGTACGCGCGAGTGCCGCAAAAAATTTTTTAAATTACGAACCTCAAAAAAAAAAAAAAAAAAAAAAAGGTGAGAATGTCAAGGACAACTTAGAATAAAGAACTTTCTTTGTCAAGTGCAACTTAGAATAAAGAAAAGATGTTTCCAAAGCAAGAAGCAAAAACGAGTGACTGATTCTTTTAAAAAGGTGTAAGCTGAACACTTTTTGTACATACAGTATGTATGTATTGTTTTTTTGTTTACTGTTCTTTATTTTAGTGATTTAGCCGTAGATCAAAGGTTTCGGCTGTACTGTACATATGTATGTATTTTAAAAGTTTTAATATTTTTTGTACAATAAAACAGTTTTTATGTTGAAATATTTTTTTTCGTGTTTGCACCTCATTTTTAGACTTTTTTCGGGTCATCCGTGATTTCTGCTATCCGCTGTGCCCTTGCCACCCGCGGATAATCGGGGCTTTTCTGCAGTGCATTCATGTTCGAGACGCATTTCATAAATCGTTATATCTGCGGAACTATGCTTTAAAGCGCTTAACGTACTAGGGACTTCTCTACCTACGAAGCATGTCAAATCTAGAGGTATCGCTATCTAAAAAAAATCCTACGGTGTAATAATTTCGCATATATTTTTATCTTCGGAACAATGTTTTAAAGCGCTTAATGTACCTACGACATTGTCACTTAGGGATCACGTTTAAGGGCCTGTTCACATAGGAGTCCGTTGCGTTGCCTTAAGGAAAAGATGACGTTGAGACGAAAATAAACCAATCATATGCCTCCAAACGATTAGCGATGAAATTTTTAACGCCTAAGATTGGTTTATTTTCGTCTCAACGTCATCTTTTCCTTAACGCAACGCAACGCAACGGACTCTTATGTGAACAGGCCCTTAGTCATACGCATTCAAATTACACTTGTCAAATCTAGAGGAATCGTGATTTAAAGAAAAGGTTCCCAGATTAAAATAATACTGTTTAGAATGCCATTAAATATGAAAAATATTAAAATAAATTATCGTTAGTTAGTATATCGTATGCCAAGATTCGATGTGAATTTTTGCTATTCTGAAAATTTACAACATTCAGCTCGATGGTATTGAGAGTACGATAACGATTCGTGTATTCCAATTTTCAACGATACTGATCCCCGAAAATTTTGCCATTTCATTTCGCAAATTGATACATGGTTGTTAGAATGTACATAGTAGCAAATCAATATATAAAAAGCACCTGTATTACTTAAATACGGGGTTATATTGCAACAATTCTAATTAGTTTAGAAAGAAATAATAAAATTTAAATCAAAAAGAAATTGAATGAAAGACATTCAAATCATAAACAACTTGTTAAATAGTAGTTTCTTAGAACATGGACCAAAATCTATTTGTTAGATTACGTTTCGTTAATAGGGGTTATTTAGGTGCAAGGATATGGCAAGTCGGACAGAATGGCAGCTCTTACGATTTAGGCCTTCATAAGGGATATCTCTTAAGAAGAAAGCTTAGTTTTGTTTAAACTATTCTTCTGTTTTAGTGTAGCCTGTTTCAGCAAATATTTCACGGCCAAGCACTGTGTATTTTGTGTTCCGAACATCAAATGCGTGATAAACATTAGATTTTATCGGAACACTCTTTAAAACATTTGAAAAATGGGAAATTGGATGCAGTTTAATTTGATAATATTCCTCATATGCTTGATTTGCTGTTTGCAGATATTCTTTAGACCAAATCGATACAGGAAACGTAGTTACTATTGCTTTTTCTTTTGTGTACTTATTTCAGTAAAAATTGACCTCGTTGTTTACTTTTCAAACATCATAAAACAGTGTTCTTGAAATCAATCTTTGTATTGCACGCATAGCTTTTTTCTTTTTTTTTTAATCTCCAGTTCATCTTCTTTTCTGCAGATTCCAAGTGAATTTACAGTGTGGCAATGATGAAGGTGCGGATATCATGTACCACTTCAATCCCCGTTTCGGCGATGATTGTCTCGTCAGCAACAATCGATGTGCCGACTCTTGGGGTGACGAGGAACGTCTCCAGGGCTTGCCCATCGCACCGGGCGATAAATTCACGCTGTGCATCGTGGCAGCTAAAGACGGCTACCAGCCAATCATCAACGGAAACCCTCTGCCCATCTTCCCTCACCGCCTCGACATGGCCGCTGCATGTTCCATATGCATTGATGGAGATCTCAGGGTGCTCGACCTGACAGTCGACTGTCCTCCAGTAAGAACCATTTTCTATGAATTATAAACCAACAGTAAGCACACTATCAGTGTAATGAATAAATATTTTAGCATGGGGTGATGTTTGACGTTGTGACATCATAGGCTTTTCTCTGAGGCTTTTTAAAATTAATAAGATCGTGGCCAAGAAAGACAGAGTTCAAGTTTTAAAAATGGTGAGGCTAGAGATTTACAATAAACTTAATGATTTTAATAACAATAAAAAAGGAACAACTTAAATTTAAAAGATACAGTAGATAAGCTTGACATTTTAGCAGTTACAGTAAAACAGTGCGTCAGCGATATATCAGCGACGTTCCGAGGCTAGGTTGCCTTCTCAACGTACAGTCGCTAGCTAGATGTTTCAACGAGACTGTCCCCAAAAATCTCCAAGTCTCTGACTATATCTCGCGGCCCTTTCTTTTGTAGGCGTCCATTCCAGTTCCTCGAAATGCGTCTGTTTTCCAGAGCGGGGGCCGGCGGATTAGCTGGTGACAGTTCTTCTTATCGTCGAATATTTAGGCAAACTTTACGATCACTATAGTGTCAAACTCCCTAAGATATTGTTCCAAAAAGACAGATTTACAAGTGGTATTGTACGATAACGAGATTTCCGTCCGGTTTTCAACCGTGTTCTTTCAGTAACCGATATGCCGGTGGATTAACTTTAGGCGAGGAATTTTCACACGTGTTCCGAAATCGCTGGGAACTGGAAAAGGATATTTCGATAAACACGCAGCTATGTTCGTGCACCCTGTGGGGTCTTGTGAAAGTAACCCCATACTTGTATGACGCTGCAACGTAATGTTCATGTGAATGTTGCATTCTATGTCAACCTTTCCAACTACATCCAATAATGTCGTCGAGGATCTTTGAAGTCAGTCTCTATCTGATCAATTTTAAATGCAGAATAGTTGATCTTACCTCATATTCACTACATATACTTCTGTTTAATCAGTTGAAAGCTGAGTGATGATGTCGAGAGATTGTCTCTTTTTGGAACAATTATAAAAGTAATACTTCATACCGTCCATTTTGTCAAAAACAGATTGTGGTTTCAGGTAGATGTATCAGGTTTTAGAAGCAGTCTTCAGTAGTCAAGTGTCAGCAGATACGAGCACTAATTATAATTCTTGCGTCGCCATGGACAAAATCTACTTATGCACTGTTTTTCTATCAGAGAGACTTACTTTCTCGACTAATTGCCCTCTCCGTAAGAATGAAAAAAATCATGAATAATTTTTTAACTCCTGTCGTAATTTTCATCACCCGATAGAACACAAATTCTTCTCTTGAGAACGAGATCCTTCCCCACAAACAGATAATCAGGCTGTTCAAATTCACCTCCAAATATGACCATATGGAAGCTCTCCTGTTACGCAAGGCAACTCGTGATGCATTTCTTTTTATTTTATTTTGGAAAGAAAACGCTCGGATTTTTTTGGAAATCGAAAAGATATAAATTTGATTTCGAATTTTTAAATTTATTAACTAGCCATTCACTCACTCACTCTCTTTCTCTCTCTCTCTCTCTCTCTTTATATGTGTATATATATAATATAATTATTTCTAAAATTTTTTTTTTCTGACAATCCCTTTTTCTCCCTTCATACTTAACCAAAATGAGGTACCGTTTTAAATATTAAGATCTTCTCTTCTGACGTATTGTCAATTTAGAATTACACATCGTATTGTTTGTTTAAAAATCTAAGTATAAACATTTTTTCTTACGCTAGATGGCGTGCGCTAGTTTTTTTTATTTTACCATTATCAATCGCACTGAGTTTTTATATTTTAAAATCGTTTGCTCTTATTATCATTCTGTGAATTCATTAATGAGTTTCCTTAATGGCAACATCCGCGTAGGTGTACATTATTCTTTTTGCATGGAAAACCAATTTGTTTGGACTAAAATCTATTTTTTCCCCTGAAGAACATTTTATGAGTGATATTTTTTGGGTATGCCTTTTAGAGTTTAATTTTATTTATTCAGTTCTATATACACAACTGAATTGCATATGACAAAATTCTACCCAGCTATCAAGAAAAAGCTTCTAATTTGTCTGATAATTAATGGGTAATCAAAATAGGTCTTACCCTGTAGATGTGCAAGTCGAAGAAAAAAATGAGATGGGAACAACTGTTGGTGCGTGGCGGAATGGCAAATTTCTTTTGTAAACTATGGGAAAATGTGTGCGAGGCATGTAAAGATTTGATTTATTACTAAATGGCAAGCACGGGCTCTCTTATTTATTTACTTTTACTTTTATCTCTTGAACACTAACCTTTAAATTAAAAAAAGTACCATCATCATGTATATTATTTCTAGAAGGTGATTTTCAGTGACGGTCCCTTTTTCTCCCTTCATACTTAACCAAAATCGATAAATGAGGCACCATTTTAAAGATTAAGACCTCCGCTTCTGACAAATTGTTAATTTAGAATGACACATTGTATTGTTTGTTTTAAAATCGATGTTGAAAATTGACTTTTGAACCTGGAGTTCTTTCTCTGGATGCGTCGATACGGCACGGTCAAATAGTGTGTACAAACAGGTTTTCTAACATAAATATCCCATTTTCAACAAGTTTGTGTCAATCTTAACTTTTAATATTGTCTACAAAAGTTCTGACGTGTACGTATCTCCTGCCCCTGTTTTGTGCTATGCTTCACCTCTAATATTGTGACCAAAGGCGTTTTGTAATCGGTTTTGTATTATCCTTCCACGCCATTATTATTTGGCAAATAAACAATGGCTACAGATGAACCGGTTCTTGTTTTCATCCTACTACAAACCAACAACCTCGCTATAAAATTAATTGTATTTTATTCGCATGTGAAATCTTCGCAGAGTAACTCTGTTACCATGGAAAGTTCCTGATAACCCGGGAAAAATGGTTATTTCAACTGTCTATTTCCAGCTCTGAGTGCAATTTCAGCAGATATAATCTATATATATATAGTGGCTCCCAAAAGTGTTCGTACACTTACGATTTTCAATGAAAAAGGGGTCTATCCATTAATTAAAATGAATATTTCAGAATGGGTATTTAATAATAAGATCTATAATCTATTCTTAACAAAACTACATGAAATATTTTGAAAACATAGTTAAACTTTATTTTTAAAAAACCAGTAATCAAAAAGTAACAAAAACTTTATCTCACAAAAGTCATCGTACACTGAAATATTTTCGGATAAATTCATAATTAAAATTATCGTTTGGCGCTTTATTTTTATTTTTGAATTGTGGTGACATTTAAAATATCGTTTGGCTTTAATTTTTGCTTGCCTACTCCGTAATATTCTATTTATTATTTAAAAATGACTCGTAGTCGTAAAGAAACAACAAACACCATTCGAAAATTGATTATTTTTCATCATAGTAGTGGTAAATCAGTTCGGAATATTGCTAAATTACTTAATTTATCTAATTCTACTGTGCAGTGTGTGGAAAAAACGCTTTAAAGAAGAAAATTGGATCGAAAACAAGGTAAGAAAAGGCCGTCCGGCAAAGTTAACAAAACGTGATCAGAGATTTATAATTAGAAAATTTGTGAAAAATTCACGTTCGAGTGCTGTAAAAGTTTCTCCAGAATTCAATGAAACATTTTCTACTTCAATTTCACCTGAAATTTTTTGACGAATTCTCAGAACAGCTGGATTACATGGACGTTCTGCCCATAGAAAATTTTTTGTGAGTGAGAAAAACAGAAAGTTTAGGCTTCCCTTCGCACTATCAATGATAAATAAGCCCCAAACCTATTGGAATAATGTCTTATTTGCCGATGAACATTTTTGGTGCTGATGGGCGTATAATTGTATGAAGAAGAAAAAAATGAGGAACTTAATCCCAAGAACTTAGTAGGAACACTTAAGCATGCCGGTGGAGGTATCCTTGTATGGGGGTGCATGTCAGCATCAGGACTAGGAAATTTGGTATTTATTGGTGGCATAATGAATCATGCTGTTTTTATATATATTTTAAGAGACAATTTAAAATTATCAGCTCAAAATTTGACTATCGGAAACAACTTTGTTTTTTTTATCAAGATAACGATCCTAAGCACACGGCTCTCAACGTTCGCATCTGGTGTCTCTATAATTGTCCACAAGTTTTGAAAACACCACCTCAATCGCCAGATTTAAACCCAATAGAACATATTTGGAGAAAACTTGAGGTTCGAGTACGAAAACACGACATTCACACGAAAAGCGAACTAAAAACAATTATGATGGAAGAATGGATGAACATTGATGCAAAAATTACAAAAGAACTAAAGCAATCTATTCCCAGACGTTCAAAAGCTGTTGTGGATGCTAAAAGATATCCTACTACATATTAATTTAACGAAAAATTGGAATATTTACTAATATGTAGAGATTTTTTACAAGTGTACGATGACTTTTGTGAGAAAGTTTTTGTTACTTTTGGATTATTGGTTTCTTAAAAATAAAGTTTTGCTATGTTTTCAAAGTATTTCATGTAGTTTTGTTAAGAATAGATTATAGATCTTATTATTAAATACCCATTGTGAAATATTCATTTTAATCAATGGATAGACCCCTATTTCATTGAAAATCGTAAGTGTACGAACATTTTTGGGAGCCACTGTATATATAACAGTTCCGTAACTGACTCACTCTCTCACTGACTGACTGACTGACTGACATACAACGCACAGACCAAACCGCTGGACCTAAAGGGCTGAAATTTTGCATGGCAATTCTTCTTAGGGTGTAGGGGTGCACTAAGA